>CAIIXF020000001.1:45583365-45608365 GCA_903813345.2 Owenia fusiformis
CCTATAACTTTGTTGAACCTGAAGAAACATATCAATTTTTTGTAAGCAAATTCAATTGCCTGCCTAACTCGTATTTTTTGCAAGTACTCGGAGTGATAGATATTCTGTCATATGACTTGCGGCAAACCTACCCTTTCCCATTGGTTAACATGGGAATGTCGATTTTCAAGAATTCATCAAATTTATCATCAATTTTCGACTTATTGTAATTGGGGAAAATTGAGAAAATTTGGAGATATTCGAAATAAAGTCAAATTACGTTTCCACCAATAGTATAAGTATTATCATCGTAGGTTAAGTAAATAAAAATTCAAAGGTAAAGAGGCTTTAACACGTAGTTCAATGGGGGAGCTAAGGTTGCCAAACTTATGGAGGGAAGTGTACATACGTTGTAGTCTTTAAATCAAAAATGACTGATTTTAGGACCCCCGATGGATGGAATATCTTCAGTGTATTACATGAAAGGGCTTCGAAACGACCATGTTTGTTGAGACTCATCAACTCTAGTATGTGTATCTGTGTAGCTGATTCGATCCTCATCGTTTCTGCCAAAATATTGAACTGGGTCAAATCGAAAGTAGCCTTGGACTAGGATGGAAATCTTTTCTTCATCCTAGCCTTATAGGTAGAATCATGGGTTTGTAAATGGAATTGAAGAAATCGTTTACGATGAATTGCATGCTTTCATTAAGATTAAATGTCATCATCTCAAGTAATTTATCAGGGAAATTAAGTATGGTTGGCAGAAATTGCTAAAAATAGTGTGAAAATATAGATTGTATCTGTAGATAAAAATCCATCGCGTCATTTTACGATTTATTGTAACCATGGTCCAGTAGGAGAATCCGTAGAAAGGAAGGAAACCCGAGGGAGGATCTGGAAACTAATCCACAACGAAAGTGTGAAAATAATGAAACAGAAAAGGGGACCAAATACTTTTTTACGTCTGTATGGACTTGTGTGCTTTAGCTGTGTAGTGATCTGTTATGGAGGATTAAGCAAATACGAATGACCTAGCGATTAGTCATAACTGAAGGTTAATTACAATGTAACTTCGGAGGAATAACTAAATTGACGATCTTTGTCAGATGGCTCATCAATCATGCATGTAATTAAAGATCCATTTTAACAATGCTGTGTTTATACCTACAGGCATATACTAACCTAAGTTTTTCAACAAAAAAAGGATCCATAATACCATAAATCATGATATAAATAATATGCTTATTAAACAGAAAATGTCGATCGATGATGACTTTTTCATTGCAGTGGACGGATGTGACTTTTTAAGGTTAACTACGAGGGCACAGATAATGATCATTCAATTCTCTCTTTAATTAAACGTATGAATATACGAAATAATTTAAAATGAACAAAATGTTGATACGCCGTTCAAGTTGCTCTCAACCTCGTCATACACGTGATATTATGAACACCACGTCCCGTTAAATAATTAAAGGTTTCAAATTTGAAAATATATTACCTCGTTACTCATCTGATAATTATAATACTTTAAAGCATTTACTTAGTGGTGGATGTTCATTACGTTGATGGTGAAATTGATAAGTTAAAACAATTCTGATCTATTACTAAGCTGATTACCGGTGATAGTGTTCCCATTAATGCTCTCATTTAATCATTAATCACATTGAAAGCTTACTGTAATAATCAAGTTGAATCGAACTCAGTCGTATTTATACCATTTAGACTCCTCAAGGCGTGTCATCTAACTTAATTTAACAGTAATGTGTCTGGGAATACGTGTAAAAGGATTCTGACAGGACAGGTCTAAATGCAAACAACTTTAATGTGTGACTTTCTGTTATCCTACTAAAAGCAAAAAATTAAAGTGTCCGCGTCACAGTTAAACTGACTGATAAAGTGTCTCCTTAATAATGATGACACATGCATTCTACTAGCTATAGAACAACGAAAGTGGTGTCAATAAAAACATGTAAACACTTTTCTTAAACATCTTTGTACCATCAGTATACCAACACAAGCTTTGTATATTACGTGTTGAGCAATACGTTACATCATTTATTCATTTCATTTATTCATCATGAATATTTTACTGTAAACGATTCAATTCCAAGTAAACTCAATTGTCATTAATCACAGGCATCGCAGATTTGACTATTTAAGTGTGGTTTTGATTCTGCTGTTCGTGCCCTTGCTCATGCAATTGTATTTTACGTAAAATAAGTAACAAACACATTCCTCTGTCACGCCTTCGTAGATACTTTATAAAACCCCTTTGGGGTTAAAGTTGCTCCATATAGAAAGGCTGACTCTGCAGCTTACTTGGATAAACCCCGGGATCAAACATGGAAGATACCTTGGTCTCAATCATGTTTCATGCTAAAAATACACGATCAAGAGACGTTGTCCACTTCTATAAAAGTTGACAATGAAATCAATGGCGATCCAGATCAAATCAGTGAATTATGGGCTTGTCATTTTGAATCACTCGGTACGTAACATTCGGTGCCACATTTTTATTGAATGACGCATTCGTTCTTTGATAACGACGACATATTTAATGATCTAATTTCCGAAACTGAAAACTGAAAAAGCATTGGTTCCTTTCAAACAATAAGTCTTCGTGACATGATCGGGCATCTGCACTGATGTATTGGCCATAGTTTCCTAAACAATGACTTTAATGCAATTATAAGTCCATATACACAATTCCACAAATGTTCAAAATTGGTATGTATTGTATTGTATAAATTGAAATTTTATTGAAATTTTCAGTTTCGTAAACAATAGTATACAATACAACACTGCCATATACAATACAATACAGTTACAATGCAATACAATACAATACAATATACATTGCATCCTTTTCCAGAATCCATGTCAGACTGCATGCTTTGTTTGGAAAATTGATTTCTTACTCTCAAAATCACATCTTACAATCATGACATTTGCATCCTCAACCTGTTGATCATTGATTGTTTGCGTTACATTTTTCATATCCGTCTTAAAATAAACCAGCGCGGCATTTTTCGTAACAATCGACGAATGACAGATTACAAGTAATCTAAAAGTTGCTATTATTAACTAGTATTGAGAAGATAATGTTCAACATTACAATCTTATGTTTTAGTCCATGTTCTAGCAATGCAATTGGTAACGTATACTTTACTATACTAAACGATTTTCTGTGATAATTGAATGAAGTGTTTTGAAACAGCATTGGTATGAAAGAAGTAGTGACCCGACGATAGAACTACAGAACATCAAGAAAATAATTCAATTGACACAATTCAAGACGAATGTTTGTCAAGACAGATAATTTCAACTACTTTCTTAATTTGTTTTTGGTCCCAAATCAATATAAAGTCGGATAAAAATCCATTGAACTTTAGTTAGCAACACACATAAGGTATTTCTAATGATTATAAATCGAGAGAAATAGTTTCTAAATACTGCCTGGGGTATTGAGCCAAAGCGATGTTATCCGGAATATATATACCGAGTATGATTTACTAGAAATATGAATATGGGCCTACTAAACTAAATTGTATGAATAATACATTTTTCACTCGATCTTTGCCTCAGATAATTAGTGCAAATGAATAATTGATAGTAGGAAAAGTCAGGTAATCTACTAAATCTCAGGTCGGAGAAGACAGAATGGCTTTTCATAATTATCGTATTGGATAAACTCGTGTTCCAAAAAATGTATGTTGCCTTGTCAGAATGTTTATTGTGTTACTTGACATATGACATACAGTATGTTACATATGACATTTGACATATGTTACAAATGACATTAAATGACGCATGGTGATAATTCGCACTGGGACTACATCAATACATTTTTTACTTTCAAGCAGGTCGCACCTCTGGAGGTGTTAGACAGTTACCACATGGAATACAAAAATGTAGCTCTCAAATAATCTCGCTTTATCTGCTACAGATGGATATTTAGGAATTTGAATATACGCTTAAATCTGTGTAAAGTGTCCAGGAATGGGATGGATTAATCGCTGACCAAAAAGGTTACCTCATCACAGAGATATTTGGAGAAATAGTTTGAACATTTTCTGACAAAGAGTTCACACTGTAAAAATATTTATATGGACATGTAGCTAATATGTACTAATACCATAAAACTCTCAGCAGGTCAAAATGACTAATACCACTACATATTGATACAGGTAGTACATTGATTTGTAAACATTGAGAAAACTTATCACTGGACCTAGATGAAATACACTTATAATGCCATCAGGTTCGAACAAAAGCAAATCTGACAAAAAGAGACTGAGATCAAAAACATTATCAACCGAGGAACCTCTCAAATTACCTGAAACAAAAAAGACCAAGAAGCAGACTAAAAATTTACCCACGATGTCAAACCAAGAGACGCTAGAACCTGAATCTAAAGAAACCTCCCCAAGTTCCGAAAAGCTGCCCGATGCCTCAAATTCTAATCTATTTATTGAACTCTCAAAAATGAAGACTGAGATACAAAACATGAAGTCAAGCCACACAAAAGAATTGAATATTCTAAGAGACACTATTCAATCCCAGGAAGCTGATATTACATCACTTAAATTAGATAACAAGGATTTAAGGGAGAGACTTATATTCGCAGAAGGAAGAGCCGAAAGATCAGAAAAAGAGTTAGCAGATACTAAAGAAGACGTTATGAACCTGAAAGACCGATCAATGCGGGACAATTTGTTATTCTTTAAAATTCCTGAAATCAAGAATGAAACAGCAGCTGATACAAGAAGAATACTTAATGAATTCTTAAAAAACGATCTAAAAATCGAAGATGAGATAGCCATTGATAGAGTACACAGGATCGGACCGCAGAAACACGACCTCTATCCGAGAAGTATTGTGGCTAAGTTCAACCCATACAAGGGTAAGGAAATCGTATTAGCCAATGCATGGCGCCTAAAAGGCACAGGAAAGTTCATAACTGAACAACATCCTAAGCCACAAATTGAAAAACAGCGATTTATGTACGAAACAAAGAAGCAGATTCTACAAGAAAACCCCGAGGCTAGATGTAACATCTCTAAGGAAAAAATGACGGTGAATGGGAGATTGGTATATCCCCTTAAAACTCCCATATCTAACTCAGACACAGTTCAGGACGCACTCGATATCAATCTTAAAAATGGCCCAGTGATATCAGGCACTGGAGGATCGTATCAAGTACATCTGGCGAAAGTGAAAACGCTTACTGACGTGAAACCTGCACTCCTTAAAACATGCTCCGATCCTTATGTTGCCAAAGCTACAAATAACAGCTTCGCATTTGTTATCCAAAATGGAGCCAGGAAATACTATGACTTTCAGGATGATGGAGACTCTGGCATGGGACGCACTATTAGGAATACAATCGTCGAACTGGATCTTTCTGACACAATGATCATAATATCTCGATGGGACAATGGCCGATATGATCCCGAAAAGTGGAAGCTCGTCTCCAAACTTATCAAAGACAAAATAGGAGATACATAGCCATCTTAATCCTCCAATCTGTAACAAATGAACCTTAACTGTAAATACTCGATGACCACTTTTACAGTTTATGGAATAATTGAAACTGCAAACAATCTATTTCATCCAGGTGTGATTAAACAGTAATTTATATATTTTTCTTTGAACAGTGAGGTTTGCATATATCGAAACTTCTTTAAGGTTTTTACTGCAAGGGAAAAAATTGGAACCTCTCCAAAACTTTTATATTATACCACTTACAAACTTTACTTGAAAACAATCTTTCACAACAGGATTATTTAACTATTTCTCCCTTGCAATCAAAAGCTTGAAGAACCTGCATTTTGTTCATGCATATTGAATTTGTTTTACTGCTCATTTTCTCTATGTAAACGGGAAGGGGGGGGGGGGGTTACTAACATTTAATTCCATTTTATTTCTCTTTGAACTTCGGTCCATAGTTCCAGTCATCCCGATATATAATTTTCTTATAATAATTGCTTGACTGGTGAGACTGGATTGCCCTTGCAATTTGAGCTTTTATGCTTTTTATGACAAAATATTGTGTTGTGATGAAAGTTTTTTGTATTTGATAATGAATTTGATTACACTCGACTGCCCTTACAAATGGGTTTTCACATTATTTTATACCATTTTCTCAGTCCAAGCATCAAGGTTAACTGGATTGCCCTTGCAAATAAGTTGCACTTTGAGTCTTGAATATCATTTCATGGATTATTCCATGGAATAATATTATATATATATAATATAATGGAATATATTTTTTGTCTTCTTTCCTCCATACATATTTCTGTATATGCATTTACATATGATCTCTCACAACTACACAGTACTACATGCTTATCCTTATATCTGTAGCATTTGAGTAAGAGATGCTCCAAATAGTGTTATATCTTGTATATATGTTTGCAAGCAAATCACTTGCACCCTTTTATTTTTATTTTTATTTGTTACTTTCTATTTCTGAAATGAATTTAGAATCCGTTACAATATTGATGACAATCAAAGCATTGTGTGTCCTGGCTGGAAGTATTTTATTAAGCATTTCAAAGGAAAAAATGGCTTTTCAACAAATTTTACCATTTGAACTTGACAATGGCTAATTCTCTAAAAGATCTTCCATTTTATGAGTGTTCAAATGTTGAATTTATGGACATAACACATGGACTTGACTTTTTTGATAATTTACTTTTCAATCCACTTGATTTTGACAAACACATTGCAAATGAAGATCACATTGACAACGTACAAACAGATATGCATAACATCGCTAAAGAGTGTAATTATGTGAATATTGATACATTAAATTCAACAATAAAATGTGATTCATTTTCACTACTCCACATGAATATGAGAAGCTTACCAAAAAACAATTGGAAATTTGAAATGCTAAACTCTTTGAGTAAAAATTCCTTCTCTGTGATAGCCATGTCTGAAACATGGTTAACTCAACACAATGAGAGGTTTTTTTCACTAAATGGATATAATACTGTATTTAATTCGAGAAAACAGTCTAGAGGTGGGGGAGTTTGCCTACATATTGCAAAACAGTACAAATTTGAGGAAAGGTCAGATCTCAAACTTAATTCTGATAAATGTGAATCAGTGTCCATTGAAATAAAACAAGATGAAGGAAAAAATATTATTGTAACTGCTGTTTACAAGCCTCCCAATGCTAACTTAAATGATTTTAATAATCTATTTAATATATTCTTAGAAAAAGTGGCTTCTGAGAACAAAATTTCTTATATCCTTGGAGACTTTAATGTCGATCTTTTTAAAGCAAATGACCATGATCAAACAAATGATTTCTTGTGTAATTTATATACAAACAATTATATGCCGTTGATTTATAGGCCCTCAAGAATAACCAGAAACTGTGCTACTTTAATTGATAACATTTTTACCAATGCTCATAATGTTGCTCAATCTGGTATCATTTTGTATGATATTTCAGATCATTTTCCCATTTATGCTGTTAATAATCATGAGAAGCCCAAAGTTAAAAAACTAAAGATCCAATACAGACTAATTAATGATGAAACATGTACAAGACTCCAATCAGAGATCTCAAAGATTAATTGGCATGCTATTTATCAATCTCAGTGTGTAAATAATGCTTATAATTCTTTTATTGAAACGTTTTCTGAAGCTTATAATAGGTGTCTACCAGTAAAATCAAAAATAGTCAGGACTTTTAATGATAATGAAAAACCCTGGATTACTCTTGGAATTATTATATCAGCTAGATACAAAAATAAGCTTTATATTAAATACAAAAAAAATCCAACACTGGAAAACAAAGCCATGTATAAAAGGTATAAAAATAAATTAACTCATGTAATTCGAAATGCTGAAAAAGCTTATTTCAAAAATAAATTTGAAGCAAATAAAGGCAACATAAAAAAATCCTGGAATTTAATTAACACCATCTTAAAGAAAAAGTCTAGTCAATCAAAAATAAATAATACATTTAACCTTAATAATCGACAAACTACAGATGGCGCTGAAATAGCTGAAAACTTTAATAATTTCTTTAGCTCTATTGGCAATAAACTTGCAAATAAGATTCAAAGCAATGCTGATCCAATGGTAAATTTAAGAAAAATTAATTCAAATGATAAATCACTCTTTTTATCTCCTGTAACAGAAACTGATGTTAAGAATCAACTTAAATCTTTGAAACCTTCTGCTGCTTCAATAGACGATATTAAGCCCTCAGTTGTCAAATTACTAAAAGAATCTTTATCAGCCCCACTTACACAGATTTTTAACCTGTCAATCTCTACTGGAACATTTCCTGATGCATTGAAAATTGCTAGAGTCATTCCTATATTTAAAAAAGGTTTAAAAGAAATTTTTAATAACTACAGACCCATTTCTATCTTAAGTGTATTTTCTAAAATGTTGGAAAAAATTGTTCATGATAAGGTTACCGTATTTCTTGAAAAATATGAAATTTTATACTTACACCAATATGGCTTTAGGAAAAAACATTCAACATACATGGCCCTTTTAAATTTCATTGAAAATATTAGAAAGTCTTTAGATACAGGGAAAACTAGTCTTGGTATTTATATTGATTTAACTAAAGCCTTTGACACCGTTGATCATAAAATATTATTACAAAAACTTGAATTCTATGGCATTCGTGGAGTAGCTCTTTCTTGGTTCACAAGTTATCTTGAAAATAGAAGAATCATCACTGAATTTACAAAGAAGAATGTTTCACTTGACCAATTTACAGAGACTGATGTGAAATATAGATCAATTGAAAATACAGTTGAATATGGAGTACCACAAGGGTCGGTAATAGGCCCCCTCTTATTTATAATATTCATTAATGACATATATCTCGTCTCAAATAAACTATCCTTTGTTTTATATGCTGACGACACAAATATTGCGCTTACTGACAAAAATATTGAAAATCTAGTCATTGAAATGAATGAAGAATTACAAAATGTCTCAAATTGGATGAAGGCAAATAAACTAACTCTTAATGTTGAAAAAACCAAGTTTATGATATTTAGCAATAAAAGAGATCTGAACGACAAGAATATTATCCTTAAGATTGACAATCAACCAATTGAAGAGGTGAAAGAAATTAATTTCCTTGGCGTTATCATTGATTCAAAGTTACACTGGTCTCCTCACATTAATGCTATATGTACAAAAATCTCTAATTTGATTGGTATAGTATACAGGACTAGACATCGACTGAGCTTGAATGCCATGACTACAATTTATTATTCAATGATTTATTCTTACTTAAGCTATGGAAATATCTTATGGGGAAATGCCATAAAAACACTCATTCAGAAATTATATATTTTGCAAAAGAAATTCTTAAGAGTCATTACGTATTCTGATAGCTTTGCCGCTTCAGGTCCACTATTTCAGAAGCTAAAAATTTTAAATGTATTTGATATACATTCCCATCAAACAGCTAGCTTTGTACAAAAAACACTTTCTGAATCGCCTGATTTCCCTTTTAAAAAATTCAACCGTCTTTTCTCATTAAGATCAACAATTCACTCACATGACACAAAATCAAAAAATGATTTGATTGTTCAACCTTTTAGAACAGAATATGGAAGGAAATCAATCGGGACAAGTGGCCCATCAATTTATAACTCTTTATCTACTGATTTGAGAAACTCAATTCATATAAAAATGTTTCAACGAAAGTTTAAGTCCAATTTGTTAAGTCATTATTAGTTAGTTTGAACCATACTTCCACTATGTTACATCAAGATAATTAAAAATGTATGCTTTGTAAATTTGTACATTACAATAACTGTTCTAACATGACATGCTTTATGTATAACACATTTTATTTTTTCAAAACATGGAATCCATACACCCCTCGGGGTGTCCTTTTCATATCACTTGTAAATTAATATTGTATGAAAACTAGAATTGAATAATAAATTGAATTGAATTGAATATACAGAAGTTATCGTAAATTGTCGTTATGACGTGCAGGGACCTGGGGACAATCCGGGCTAATCTCTCTCAGCTTTAAGCATTAATATCTGCCTTATTTAAAAAGCTAACCATGTGCTTTATATATCACTTTGAAGTATTTTTTATTCGCATTTCACTGAAATCATTTTTTCATTTTTTCACTGAGATAATGGGATCTACCATATTTTTAAAGTTAAATGTACCCCGACATCGTCAAATAAAGACGTAACATTTTACGCATACACGGTTCGTTGAAATCGGTATAACTTTTGAAATACTGGTCAGAATTTTAATAAAATTTCACATCTTATATATTGAATAGAACATATGCATTTATGACGTAACAATTGCACAACGGCTACAATTCAAATTGTCTTATGAACGCTTTTTTAAATTATCAAAATTGTGTAAGGCGAAGGAGACAAGCAATAAGTTTAACTTTATTTAACCTTCCAATTTAGGTCTGATTTCAAAAAGAAATTAACTGCACAATATTGTCACGGCGAAATTTACAAAACAATAATTATAACGGATTTCTTTACTTTTCAAATAATATCAAAATAAGAAGAGCTGATTTTAGAGACCAGAAAAATGTAACGCATCGATTTTTACCACAAATTCCATCAATTTTTACTAGCGAGTGGAATTCCTGAACGTTTTTAAAAAATCAAAAACATTTTAGAAATATTGTCTAAGATTCATTCATAAGAGTCGCTTTGCAATGAATAATGACGTATTCGTATTCCCTGATTTATTACTTCTAAGACACATGCCATCTACACCCTAACCATGTTGATCATTGATTGTTTACGTTATAATTTTCATATCTGTCTTCCTTGCTTTCAATGATAATCAGATTCCGTTCTCCATAATTTTGCCATGTACAACTCGTGATTGTTCCTCTGGTAATGCCTAGGTCACATTTGCTCCAATTCATCGGCCGGCCGATTGCAGTATTTTGTTCAAAACTAATTCTTTTTTCAAATTGACCAAAGGATCCGTCACTATAAGTATAAAAAATGCCCCCTGAGCATTTATAACAATCGTAACGTATAATATTGTATTTAGTAATGAGTTATTTATGGTATATTGTTCAGGTACATCCTAAGCCGTTATTGAGGTCATCGTGACCTTGTAAAGGTCAAGTCAGACCATCTGCAAATCAAACATTCTTGTGTGCAAAATCATCATTTATAAAACCAGGTCCTGTACAAGAAAAAGATGATAAAGAATGTTGTTAAGAACAAGTAGTCAAGTAGGTCAAACTTTCAAATTTCGTAATTTTTTTTAATTTTTTTATTTGGGTCCATTGATTTAACATGGGGATATCATCATATATCTATATGATGATATCCTTTGCTTGTGTTAAGTCAATTATTCAAAATTTCAAATGGCTGCCCTAATCTGCTATATTTTTGTTCAACTTCACTTTAACAGTGCTTCCACAGGCCTGGCCCACACTAATTTTATCACTAAACTGTGCCCCCTGATAGCATGATATAAAAAGCAGGTCACATTTGATTACATCCAATGAATATATAGGATAAGAGTGCCTCAAAACTATAAGGCATACATACATAAAGCTTGATATTGTTAGAATATTGAATGTGAATATATTCTTAAACCTCGGAAAAATGATTATTAAGAGAAAACACACAATTTTGGCAGAAAAATGGGCCACTCTTGGAATTGCCTGAAAACATGTTCTTGGGTTGATTTAATTTGAAAATAAGTATGGCATCCGTGACTCAAGACTATTACCTTTATTATTTCATAAGAATTTAACATATGATCGTACATTTGATTTATACCTTATTTATGTTGACACTTGAAGTGACACTGACAGATCCTTTAAATCATCTACAAATTCTCAGGAGTTCACATCTGACCTCAAATTTGACCTTCAATTTTGAACAAAATACTCAATCGGCCGGACCCCGGCCAATGAATCGGAGCAAATGTGACCAAGGCATAAAACATAAAACCTATCTTTTGGCCTATACCCGGGGCCTATTTTTCTTTCGAACACTTGAGATCAAGCGGTGGCCTCCAACCTGCTGAGATCAAAAAGAATTTCGTTCATTAACCTTCTCCTATTAAATTATTAATTAAGAAATTATTAAGAAACTATTTATTGAGTTAATTAAGTAGTAGACTAGTCAATAGTAATATTAGTAGCAGTCAATAGTAATATTAGAGAAGATCGTTTGAATCGAATAACTTTCTGTTTTGATGCGTTTCACAACCTTTTCTTGTCTATTGATTCAATTAATTGATTCTCAGCGTTCTTTTCGCAATCCATGATCCCCCATTGGAATACCATTTGGCTTTCAAAGAAAAACATGATTTGTGGGAGAAAGTTCACTTTCATTTTTGCCATAATTATAATGAATTCCATTTTGTGTTAAGTATCAACATGTATGTTTATGTAGGTAATCATGTTTTCATGTAGTTATTTCTTTAGATCATACATGAAAAGTACAAAATAAGATTTTTCTTGGAATGTGTACATTCTCCAATTTTAAAAACCTAAGGCAATGCTTATGTATGAAATATGGAAATTAGTTGCATACCCTTCTCTTGAAAGCGCATAGGGGCTGGTATGATATTTTAGTCGGACTGGTATATGAATATTTTTTTTTGAAATAGTCAACCCACTAATAACCTAAAGCTTTGATCCTACATGTATGACTGTTCGAAAAGTGCCTGTATGCGGGATTGTAACAACATGTTATAACATTATAGGATAAATATAAAAATAACTTTTAATCCACCATAAAATATTGATTATTCCTTTAGAAGGGATTACTTGTTATTCATACAAATGTACTTTATAAGAAGAAATGAAATATGATTTTTTATTTAGTGTTAATAACGTTTTGTTAGTGAGAGAAAGAAATTTTATGCATTGTAAATAAAAATGTTTCGGATATGACACTTAGCCATCATTTAGTGCCTAGCTCAAGCTGCGACCGGTGATGGATAGTATTGATACATTGCTACGGAAGGAGATTATGTCGCCCTTAGACATGATCAAACTCCTATCATGACATGCAATGTCGAGTTGACTGATCTTCCATTATTACAAGTATTGTTTGCAACGTTGGCATTACCTTGAGTGTCAATGTAGCTTTTGTTAACTAATCCCCTGATACACCAAACTTTAGTTCTCAAACCATCACAGGTCCCTGTACAAGGAATTCGGCTGTGATCGGGGTGAAGCGTCGTAAAGTAACCATGCTAGCTAGTGTATGCTGTATCCGAAACATGAACTCGACACACCCGATTAGATCTTGATAAGTCCGACAAAAAGTCATAAAACTGGCTAAATCTGGCTGTGGTCGGGAAAATGACAAAAATAACTAGTTACTTCGTTAATAACCAGTCGTTAATACTACCACGATCATTCGCAGTCCGTTCAGGTCGCACCAGTTCGGTGAGTACACGTACAGGAATTAATAGGGAGTTTCAGCTTGCATATAAAATCGAAACGCCAACACGTATGACCAATCCCCCATATACAAATGAATCGCTTAAATATTTTCTGTTCGCGTTTAGGTTGTGAAAAACAATGCAAGCTTAAACTCCCTATTATCCGAACGCCAAACGTCGTAAACGGTAATTACGTTCGTATTCTAGCTAGTAGCAAGGTCATCTCGGTTTATCTACGTTGTCATACAGTCTAATTACAGAACGGTATGGTCGTCATCGAAATTTTTTCTAAATCATCTTCCCGTTCGAGCACGTCCATGAAGTTCGTAAGTAGACCGTAGAAAGTTGCAGCTGCGTTCATTCCGTTCTCACACAGTTTAAAACCAGTTTGACAGCGTTTTGAAGAACGCAGTCTTTAATACGTCCCAACCAGTTTAAACCGGAATGTTATAAAAACCCTTCGACCTTCGACCTGCACCTTCGACCTTCACCTTCGACTTCCAAAAAGAAAATATTATAGATTAGCTATTTTTGCCGATCTCAGACCACGCAAGAGTCACTTGATTTGTGGTTCACAGGTGAGATCGTTAAGATCTTAAATTGTAGCAACGTTTGCAGTACTCTAGGTATAGTTACAGGGGTGAAATAGCGTTTTCATGTTATCAAATTAAGATTCTGTTGATGTTGATCGGGTAGTCAATCGGGTAGTTTAAATGGAAGTTTCCCTTTTTAGAACTTACTTCCTGGTTTTGATTCGATTGAATCGAAGTAAGATTAGAGTAAGTAGCGATCAATTACTGTTCTATTTATTGAGTTCAAATCATAGTCTTGTTGTGTGATCAATATTAAAACGGGATATGGCGTCAATAACTTGTTATTTAACTTCCAAATCTTGTCCGAAAAGTGATGACGTCACCAGGCATATAAAGTATTTCGCCGATGTAAACTCAAGAGATGACAGCTATAGCTTTCGACGAGGACAGAGCTCCGTTCAATTTCATAATCTATGTGAAGTTGGACTTAGTCGTTTTTCAAAGAAATATTTTTGGACTTTGACAATTTTCATAAGAAAAGTCAAAGGTGCAGGTCGAAGGGTTTTTATAACTTTCTTTTTGGCCCGCTTTTTTGGATACCCTGTAGGTCGAAGCTGGAGGTCGAAGGTGCAGGTGGAAGTTCGAAGGGTTTTTATAACATTCCGTTTAAACCCGTTATAAATATATTAGTTCTACCTCGTTCCCAACGTCCATTTAGGAGTGAAGTTCGACAATTCCGTTCATAGAACGTCCAACTCGTTCTAAGTCCGTTTGTCATGACGAACACCAAAATATTTTGAACATGTTCTAAGATATTGATAATGAGCGCCTACCCGTTCGAGTACGTTCGTGAAGTTTGTAAATAAACCCCAAATGGTTCTAAGTACGTCCAATCCGTTCGTACACACTTAAGCTCGTTTTCGAGAACATACTGTAGTGAACACACTAGTTTGATGTGTGTATAGTCAGCAGCAGGGTGAAACGTTCTAAAATACTATATGCTAATTCGTTCCGTCTTTCAATACAAGAACCGATTACGAACGAGTAGATCGAGATGAGTGCGAACATTTATGAAATAAACGTCGTGAGTTTGTCAAGTGCTTCAGAACTATTTATTTCGTTTGAATGACTGACCAGGTAGGCGCGATTCGGTCGAGTAACCCCCCTTGGCCCCTATCACACCAAACTAGTTCTTACCCGTTCTTGCCAGTCCTACTAAAACGTCGTAAAACTGACTCAATGTGGCTGTGGTCGGGAAATATGTCTAAAATAATTAGCTACTTCGTTCATAAACAGTCTTCAATACGTCCATCTCATTCGCAGTTTGTTCAGGTCGCACCACGTCGGTGTGCAACGTACGCGTCGTATACCGCGTCCCTTAGTCTAGAAGGTCATCATGACCTGATTACAGAACGGTATGGTCGCCATCGAATTTTGCATCGATTCAAAATTCTAAATCACATTCCCCGTCCGGGAAAGTCCATGAAGTTCGTAAACAGACCATAGAACGTTGTAGCTACGTTCATTCCGTTCGCACACAGTTTAAAACCAGTTTTGAAGAACGCAGTGGCAACTTGCTTGGTGCGATAGCTATATTTTTGCTAACTCGTTGATAAATACGTTCTTAATCAGTTTAACCCGTTTGCAATTAGTTCTACCTCGTTCTCAATACGTCCCCAGACAGTTCAACTCGTTGTCAAAACGTCCCTGGTAGTATTGAAGTACAACGGTTCCGTTCATAGTACGTCCAGCTCGTCGTTAGTAGGTTGTCACTCGTTCTAATTGTAAAACGTGACGACCAAGAGAACATTTTGAGCATGTTCTAAATTCTAGAGGACCTACCCGTTCGAGTACGTTCGGTGAAGTTTGTAAATATACCCCAAACGGTTCTAAGTACGTCCAGTCCGTTCGTACACAGTTGAAGCCCGTTTTCGAAAACGTTTTCGGGGCAAAAAACAGCACAAATCCCAAGTGACAGCCTGTAGATGGCAATGGCTATCGGGGGAGGTACACTCCCCTCCATAAGTTTGGCAACCTTAGCTCCCCCATTGAACTACGTGTTAACGCTTCTTTACGTTTGAATTTTTATTTACTAACCTGCGATGAAATAACTTATAATATTGATGAAAACGTAACTTGACTTTAATTCCAATACCTCCAAATTTTTCCAATTTTTTCCTCAATTACAATAGGTCGAAAATTGATGAAAAAGGACGATTCTCGGTTTGGAGAACAGTCTCCTGGGCTAATAATTTTTTTCATGAAAAATATAGAAATATTACCCAAATTAAACTATGAATATTCAAAAGAGGACATTTACATCTACAAGATGTAAAAATAACAAATTGGTCTGAAGCAGGGATAATGCTCAATTAGACTGATTCAATAAAATACAAGTCTTGATTTTGAGGAAAGAAGTTCATCAGTGCACTGCGCTAATATTTTTTTGCGAAAAATCTAAAAATATTACCCAAATTAAATTATGACTATTCAAAAGAAGACATTCAAATCTATATTATGTAAAAAAATCAAATTTGTCCGAAACAGGGATAATGCTCATTTAGATTGAAGAACTTCGTTCTCCAAACCGAGAATCGTCCTTTGATGAATTTTTGAAAATCGTCATTCCCATGTAAACCAATGGTAAATGGTGGGTTCGGGGCAAATCAGAAATCGGGATATCTATTCAGTAAAAGATTCAGCAAAAATATTTTTATATATTAGAAAATCGAATTGTCTAAATATCTTTGTACACTAAGTTTTTAGTTTACTTGATGAATACTAAAGTTACAGAGCTTCAAAGCCATTTTTGAAAATCATTTTTCGCCTCTTGTATTATTTCAATGGGAGAGGTTGCAAGGACTCGGATGGATGGATATTATGTGTTGTAGTAATGTCTCATAAGTCATTGACAGCTCGTGCTCTGTGGTGATGCTATGCATATAAATTGCCCCACGTTACATGCGACACCAGTGACACATAAATAAGATGTTTCATTCTGAGTCACAAAATTTGAATAACGTTTGCTAAAATCAACATTAATCTCCATCATTATCTATCTCCCCTTGGATTAAAACATCGCACAAAAATTAAATTTTACCCCCTGTGAATGATCTACTATTCAGATGGTAATACATTCCCCTCCATAAATTTGGCAACCTTAGCTCCCCCATTGAACTACGTGTTAAAGCCTCTTTACGTTTGAATTTTTATTTACTTAACCTGCGATGAAAATACTTATACTATTGATTGAAACGTAATTTGACTTTATTTCCAATACTTCCAAATTTTCTCAATTTTTTCACTACGGGTCTGATGCCTCTGATCTTTAATTTCACCATTACTTGGTAATGTTTTCATTGCAACAGAAACATCATATAATTATCAACATTTTCCATTTGACTTCCTTTTTAACGTGACTGAATGAACCGACACCTTTGTCAACTATTAAAGTGCAATCAATGGAGCAATGGGGAAATATTAGAAGTGACATATAATTAGAAATGACACCAAGGCTCCTTGAACATACACACCAAAAGAATAGTGCAATTGGTGTCCAAGGGGACCTGTTTTTCCAGCATCTCGATCCGTGATCCACGGAAATATTTGTCCAAATGATTATCATAAAAGAAAGAACGACTTTTCTGGTCATGAACATTTAAAGTAAAGGTAATGTACACATGGGATGTTAATGCCACTAGGAAAAATATTTTGAAAACGCAGAACGAACGAACGAACGAACAGTTAAAAGAAAAAAAACAGTTGACTTTACATTGAATTTTCTAGTCTCTTGAGATGCACTGGGAAGATTAGTTGAATTTATTGACGACATTGATATTGGTTGGTTTAAAGGATTGGCGTCGATATAGTGAACTGAATTCAACAATGTTTTTCTCTTAAACCAATTATTGAAAACATTCTGTAAAAAACACGGTCCTTTATGTAATGTTGACTGATTGACAACAATTTAACGCGAAAATTATTTATATATATATTTTTGTTAACATTTTTTGTTTTTGTGCAAATTGTATTGTTACCATTTAAAAAGATGACCATTAAATTGACGATGTGTAAAATATTTAGAAATTTTTGATGACTGATTTAAGAGAAACGTGTGTTCAAAATGTTCACCATATCGATACCAATCCTTTTGAAGTCATTGCTTCTGGTAAAGAACATTGCCTATGATTCATATAAAAATGCAGTGAGGATTTAGCTCAGTCTTTTCCTAAAGTTGACATAACAATTAAATCTCCTCTTGTAAAACATTTTGAACGACCCTTACATACAAGTGTATATCCATTTCATTTGATTTCATGGCATGTAGAAAATGATGTGCATTGCGAAATAGGTAATCATAATAGGTGAATTTCATTTCATTTTTTGTAAACATAATTCAGAGAGCATCGGATGATAGTCGGAGTGTTTTGAAAATCTTTGAATGTGTTTTATATTATCAACATACAAATTTGTAATGACTGAAAGTAGGTCAAATGGATTTTATAAGAATACGGTTAAAACATATGCAAACTCGAGCAAAGCCAATTATATTTCAAATACTAATTCCTAATCCCTCTAGAAGATAATCTGAGACGCTTGAAGTTAAATGTATGCTAACTACTGCATGCATGTGATCGCTCGTGGAGATATTGACATCCAATCTTGGTCTTGTCTGACGTACTCTGTAATAAGTGATCCATAACAATCAATTTACATATTATACCAGATACCTCCAATAACAATGATTTATGGTAAAACAACAGTACATTAGAAAGGATGAGGAACAGAAGGAATAAGCCGCCCTTGCACTTGGATGTAATATGTGTTTCTTCTAAATGACATCTTACAATAAAACATTTTGATTAATTTTACGCCTATGGAATATTTTATCTGTAAAAAAATAATTACCTGCAGTTCGTTCCTATGACCATTGTCTAAAATCAATATATAAAAAATATAGCTGGGCGAGCCATCATTGCAGCATGATATAATTCATTATCGATCCGACTGTATTTTTGAAAAATACATTAAACAAATATAAAATATACAATTTGTAAAATAGTAAATATGAAATTGCACTCGGCCCTTCATTTTACAAGAGTATTTTTGTTATGACAAACGATATTGGAGATGAATAATTGATAGTCAGCATATCTTTCTCTGTAATCAATTTTTTCTTGAAATTTGCATGCATCATATATTTTTATTAGTTAACGTAGACTTCAAACGAATAAAGCGGAAGAACAAGTCATTTATAGTTTAATAGACAACATCTCAGCTTTCTCTTGCCTCATTCAGATCTAAGATTGCATGATCACGTGCATCGAGGATCGTTTTTTATTTACCTAGTGTCAGTGCAGTTAGTGCATACAAACAGGTCAAAACAACTCACATTTATTGTGACGTACAGTTCCCTACAAATTGCATTAGCAGCCCCAACCTCCCCGTGGGACTACGTAACGATTTGCAGAGATTAATCGAAGTTATAACCGTTGCAAATTAAAATTTAAACATAAACTTAAGCACTGTTCCACAACTAGTTACTTTGACGGAACGTCAATGTAACAAAATTGATGAACTTCCTGGATACGATTTTTTGTTTTCTAGATTTCAACTTACGTATTTAAATCATGTTTCGGATTATCATTTGGCATAATATAATATAGTCTAACTTTTAGAAATCCGTCAAAGTAACATTGGTATCATAACGGACTTTCGTCAATGTAACAAAAGCGAAGTTACAAAGCAAATTCCAAATCGAAGAAACTTATTAAAACCAGACTATATTTCGAGCTTTGTGCCAAATTATAATCAATGTAACAAAATGGATGAACTTCCTGGTTACGAGTTTCTTTGTTTTTCTCGATTAAAACCTACTTAATAAATCATGTTGCAGATTATAATTTGGCACAAAGCTAGATATAAGTCTAGTTTTAATAAGTTTCTTCGATTTGGAATTTGTTTTGTAATTTCGCTTTTGTTACATTTACCATGGGCGAAAGTCCGTTATAATACCAGTGTATGTTACTTTGACGACTTACGTTAATGTAACAAAAGCGATGGTCTAAATACATGAATAACAGCTTTATTTAAAAATCAAATTCCAAACAGAGAGCTTTTCTAAATGCTAGACTATATTGTCTAACTTTGTGTCAAATGATAATCCGCAGCATGACTTATACGTAAGTTTAAGTCTAGAAAACAAAAAACTCGTATCCAGGAAGTTCCTCAATTTTGTTAGATTGACGTTCCGTCAAAGTAACTAGTTGTGGAACAGTGTTAAGTAAAACAGTCTTTCATGATCACCGATTGACAGCTGGTGTTTAATAATGAATAAATATGTTATACCCATATCACCCTACCCTCATACTGTAACCTGTATTCCTTTGAAGTTACAAATGAAGGACTTTTAACTAGATTTTACAAATATTTAAGTGTATTATACTAGAAAAGCCCCATAGACAAAAGTAGAGATTACCAGCTCCATTTGCAACTTTTTTTTTATACATAAATTTATTCCTTTAGTAAACAATAATAGACATGCAATTGATTGCCAAAGTTTTATAAAAAAAACATTAGCGGCAATTTTAGACAATATGAATAGGAATACATTAAAATTAAAAAATTTATCAAAGTAATGTTAAAACTCATATAAGAAACTATAATCCCATGGGCCAGGGATGGGTTAACACATGCATGCAAAAATTAGCCAAACCGATCAATTTGGCTCAAACTTTGATTCACCCAATGACTCATTAGTTCTATTAATTTTTCATTTAAAGAATTATCTAAATCTTCATCACCATACAAAAGAAACTGAATTTTGTCAACTGTGTTCAAACTCAGAACCAAAAGATGAAGATCTGAAGTTCGCAGTCCTGCAAATAAAGTTTCACGCTCGTTTACAAGCAGAGGACATTTTAAGATAAAATGAGAAGGTGTTTGTGGTAATCCACATTTACAAAAGGGATCACTAACACTGGTGAAATTATGAGCATATAGCTGCGATTTTAAAAGAAGGCCCACTCTGAGTTTGTTAAAAGCACATTCAACATATCTAGGCATTTCGTTTACCATTTTGGTAGTGGGTAGCATGGAGACAGGGCTCCTGTGATCTCTTACTAATCTTTTGAAGCGTGATATCGATATTCTTATTCCATTCAAAATAGTTGACCTCCGGAATGAATTGCTAGCTTTTGTAGGAATTAAGTAATGTCTTGTATCTCTCAGTTGCCTAGTCTGAGTATTTTCATAAGTTTGAAGTAATTCACAAATGAAAGGTGGGTAAGAATTGTACCTACATTTAAACATAAACATTTTAAAATGCTCATCTCTTCTAGTTGATAGGGATTTCCAGTTTAAGGAACTTAGAACAGAAGCAGTGTTTGACCCATGTATAACACCAGAAACCAAACAAGCTGCTCTGTAGTGCAGTCTATCTAAACATTGAAGTTTAAAATTTGAAGCTTTACTGTAAATTGTATCACAGTAATCAAAATGTGGCATAATGAAAGCATTGTAAATTGTTTCCAAGTGTTTACTCTTAAGAAGTTGCCAAGCTTCTTTAAAGGTCTCATTAGCGAAATTACTCTCGTGATAAGTTGGTTAATATGGTCATTAAAGTTCAAATGTTGATCCAGAATTAGCCCAAAGTGCTTATGACTATTGCATCTTGGTATCATTTCATCTCCTAGATGTAAAGGGGGAGGTTCAATAAGTTAGTTTCTAGTTCCCGTGAAAATCAAATCAGCGCTTTTTTGTGCTTTAAAAGTCATTTTCCAGGTATACGCCCATAAGGCAAGATTATCTAAGTCATTTTGAATGGGTTGGTGTACATGTATATTAATAAAATTCTCACTTTTCTCAAAGGAGTTATAGACTGAAGTGTCATCTGCAAAAATAAAGGTTTTTGAATGCAAATTATCAGGAAGATCATTCACATATAGTAGAAAAAGCAGGGGTCCTAATACTGATCCTTGGGGAACTCCGGCATTTATGACTAAATTGTTATGCAAATTATTTGGGTTGTTTGTATTGTCATTAGCATTTTCATTGGACCAATTCGAATAGCTATTATTCACTTTAACTTTTATTCTTCTGTTGGATAAATATGAAGTCATCAGTTTAATGAAGTTTTCCTGACAACCGAAACCTTTAAGTTTAAGTAGCAAAAGTTTGTGCGGAACTAGGTCAAAACCTGACGTCGGGTCAAGGAAAACAGAGCGAACGTTTTGACTATTGTCAATTTGAGCATGGATATCATGAACAATATTGATTTACTGTGTTTCGGTAAAAAGCCACTCTGAAGTTTATAAATCAAGTTATTTTCTAAAAGAAATGATAAAAAGTTTTTATGTATAATTGTTTCAATTGCTTTTGAAAGGCTGCTTAAGAGGGTTACAGGTCTATAGTTTGTAATCAAGCCTTTGTCACCCTTTTTGTAAAGGGGGGTTATAAATCCTTCTTTACATATATCAGGAAAAATATTTTCTTTAAAAATTTTATTAAAAAGCTCAGCAGTTGGTATTGCTAGAGATTTAGCACAGACTTTTAACATTTTGTTAGATATATTGTCAGGCCCATGTGCTTTAGAAATGTCAAGATCTTCTAAAATATTAAATACTTCTTCAGGTAGTTTCGATTTCCTGAAAAATATGATGAGTTCTGGGTCTAAATATTGGAGAGTAATTCTCTGGAATAGTAACAATGTTCTTGCTTACAAAGTATTTCATTAAAACATTTGCTTTATCAGAGCTCGTGGCTGCTGATAAGTTAGAATTAGGGTCAAATAAAACCGGAATTGATATAGCTTGATTTTTCCAAGTAAGTCGCGAATCAAAGACCAGTAGTCAACCGAATTTTTGGAAGTGTTCTCAATTTTTTCTGAATTTTAAATTCATGTTCAGATTTTGCTTCCGAAATCAATTTGTTCACTTTCTTACTTTGAATTTTAAATTGCGTTTGTTAGGTCAAAATGTTAGTGGATTTATATTTATGGTGAAGTTTGTTTCTTTTGTAAATCTCCTTTTTGATGTTATTGGAAAACCAAGGTTGATCATCATACCTGATTGAAATAGTCTTATGAGATACATTTGTTTTAATTATGTCTAGAAAAGTTCTAACAAAGAGCTCTGTGGCATTATTAACATTGTTGGTCAAAATAAAATCCCAGTTAGTTTCTGAAATTTTTTGATTCAGTAAATCAGTCTTCTGTTTTGAAATGCCATAATGTTTCTGAGTTTCCAATTGGCGGGTCAACACTAACAGATAGAAGGTGATCAGAGTCGGTTATTAAAAGGTCAATGCATGATTTAGAAACATTTGTAATCCGTGTAGGTTAATTTACCAACTGTTGTAGAGGTCAAATAGAATATTATTTAATTTCAAGCTAGCTAAATCAATATCGTTGTCATACCAAATTTTATTTCTGGCATTGAAGTCTCCATTTAAGATTACACCATCTGTTGGTAGCAAAAGCACTTGAAAAATGTTTAACTTTAACTAATCTAAGTAAAGTCTAGTTGCATCTGCTGACATTGATGGTGGGCGGTAGAAAAAACCATACATAAAAACTTTATGTTGAGCCTTAACCTCTACCCAACAATTTGCTAAATCTTGGGACATAAAAGTTTCACATACTTTAGCCTCGATGCTATCATGTGACCATAACAATAGACCTCTTCCCTAATTTGAAGCATACTTAGGTTTACCATATCCTCTTATGAAAAAATCTTTTGAGTTCAAATCTTCATCAGTGACATTGCCTGATTCACAAAGTGCTATCAGATGAAAGTCACCATTTAATGCAAAATCTTTTAAAAATGCTAACCTTGTCAGAGAATCTGCCTTTACACTATTTATGTTTGTGAATAATATTTTCAAATCATCAACTGGACCTGGGTTTCTTTCTATATCCCCACATAGCAAAAGTAACAACCTGCCAATATGGCCTGGGTTGTGAAAAATTAATGACATACCTGGAATGCAAGTTAGAGTCATTAAAAATACAACAATTTTCACAAATATCAGTGTGACATTGCGATGCAACTTTACTAGGTTCCTTATAATATTGAGAAGCACAACCATGTTAACAGGCAAATATACGAGTGTGGTTTCGCATATGAGTACAATGGCAAATGCTAAAGACTTCAAAAGTATACGAATGTTAGTGAAAGGTAAAATCCATAACCCTCCACAGATTAGTAAGAGGGTTAATAACATTTGCAACTTCACTATAGCCTGTATCCCTTTTAAATGTGGTGACGTGGAAGGGTAAAGTTACCCATTGCATTCGTTCGACTTCGCTTCTTAAAATTAGATCATATACTTTTGCTGAATATGAAACAATTTTCTTTGACATGTTTTACATCATTGGAAAGTTATGCCTAATTAATCTTAAATGCTGCTATTTCATATCTGCACAGTACATTTTGTACAATCTAATATTCAAGCCCAAAATGTCGCCATTGTTTACTATAGTTAAATATGCTTACGCAAGGTATGATGGAATAAGTACGAAAAGTTGTAGATATACGTTGTGAGTTACTACTGAAATGATGAAAGTTCATGATTTACGTAATGTTATTACGGAACATTGTGTTAGCGCTGTCCCGCGTCTCAAACAATTTATGGTTTTATCTCAGATTTAGCAATCAATCCTGTTTTTGTCATTTACCATCCAATATTGTACTAGTCGGTCATTGCCATGTCATAAATAAAGTGAATATAGGTAAAAATTTACGTTTGAGTCGTATGTTTCCAGTTTTGAAGATTAATGATATTCCTCTTTGAACAAACGTTAGTCGAGTAGTGATCATGGAACAAGGGGAAATATGAGTCGAGAACTCGAGATCGATTTTTCCGAAAATTGATGGCAATATTTGTAAAAGTAAAAAGCGTATCATAAATGATATATATTTCTGATATTTCCAATAAATAAAGTTCAGACCCGTTGGCCCTGAACTTGGTAGTCTAGCTTTCTTAGATTTGCTTTTTGGCCATTTAATTTACTCAGATGCGAGTAGGTAGTTACCAGTTTCGCCACCAGGTGGCTGATTCGGGGAAATTAACAT
>CAIIXF020000001.1:45608865-45744995 GCA_903813345.2 Owenia fusiformis
AATGTCAGGTGTCCTGCATTGTTAAAATCCATGTCAATGTGAAGAGTAGTTATATGAAATAATTTTGTTACAAAAAATCAGCAAAAAATTATATCTGTTTTTTTTATTTTCAGCCATTAAAGTTAACATTGATTTGACCATCTGTCTCTCAGTCAGTCCAAAATAGTGGCAAGTTTTAAAACCTCTGTCTGTCAACACTTGGCTCTTTTTAAATCTTCTGTAGATAGGATTCCTGTTTTAAAATATTTTTGTTCAACATCAATAAAGAAAAAAAACCTGTGACTCTTGCTTCAAAATCTCGCCTATTTTCAAAATGGCCACCATTTTTGTCTCGGGAATTCACTTTTGGCCCATTTTCTAGCTTTACAAATAAGTTCAGGTGTCCTGCATTGTAAAAAGCCATGTCTTTGTAAAGAGTAGTTGTATGAAATTAATAATTTTGTTACAAAAAATCGGCAAAAAATTATATCCGTTTTTTTATTTTCACTTTTGAGCAACACCATGTGAGTTCAGTACCCACGGTACTAATTTTTTTATCGGGTACGATTTTTCAAACGATTGATGTGTGTTCAGGAAAAAATTAGTTAAAATAATTACCGGCAGGAAAGCGGGTTGGTGCCATAGACGTTTGTGGAGGGACAGATGTTTTTGAGGTTGGAGCTTTCGTTGTTGTGAGTTTCTGGGTTGTCGCCTTTGTCGTTGGTTTCTCAGTCTGCGCCTGTGTTGAACTGGAGTCAGCAAATGGATCGCAATTCTCTAGAACTAGATACCCAGTCACACCCCCATTTGGCCAGTAGTATTTCAGAACTGATACCATAATTTCAAAGGATTGTTGCTGTAACTTTCTTTCAACTAGAAAATTCCTTTGAGCGAAGAATTCAAAGCAGTTTCTAGTACATTTCAAATTTTGCATAATTCCATAAACCTGGAAAACATACAAACAAATACACACTCAATTTGTACATAGAATGTTAAAAGTACAAGTAAATAGCCTAGAAATACATTTTCCATCTATTTCGGTCATTTTTCATTTTTATCAAATCTTTTCCTCCTTTACCACGAACAAAATTAACATCTCCCTTGATAAACTGTTTTGATCGTAAAACTATTTAATTCAATTTACATTTTGTAATTTGAATATACCTTCATCCTACACTATGTAAACGGAACACCTGAAGAACATGCTTCTGTAAATATGTTGAATCTCTTTTTTATACTTTTAACTTTGTAAATTATGTAATTTAATCTGATGTACACAACTCGGAGGAAATAAAGAAACATAAACACTCGATGCCGTATGTATAAATAGTCTCACCTCTATATTTTTGACAATAACGTTGAAATGAATTGCGAACTCATACCCAACATCGAAGTCCGAGACTCCATCAAACCGTCCTTTGAACTTTCGTAAATTTCCCTCGATCCATGAATGGTTGTTGGCAATAACCATGGGTTTCTTGTTGGGGCAGGATGTGAAGGCTACAATATTTAGATACTAAGCTTACGTTTATTTCAGGTAGAAATGCCTTTCTAATTTTACCTAGAATTCGTACTAGTCATTTATACCATTAACTAAACCAAATCATGTTGTTAACGATTCTAGATCGTTGCTTGTTTGTTTGTTTTACATTTTGGGATCAAATGATTTCAAATCAATATTGATGGGGTCGCGACTGCGAAACAATTATAATCTAAATCCTAATTATTTAAAAACGTAAGAAGATGATGTCTTTACTACTGCTCTGTTAACTACTAAAGTATCATATTGCTATTAATTAGTAATTTTACTAACCTGAAAAAACGCATTGAGCAAATATCAAAATACCCAGGATCCGATGTGCATGGCCGGCCATCCCGACTGCCCAAAGAAATGTAATTTATTGTTGAACTTGATTTCTTCATATACCTGTTCGACGTACGTTGTATCACTTCATCGTCGCGTCAACAATTTGCACTTTAATTTGAATTACGTCTGTTTTGTCTAACATGGTAGCACCCAGTTAAACAAATGTCACCAAATATACCGATATAGAATCGTATGCAAATGTGCTAGAATATGTAATTAAGATGAAAGTCGGAAATGAGCGAATTGTTGACATGGGATTTGTTCAAATGAATATAACACAGGGACATTTTGTTTTGGTCACATTTTAAACTTTTAAACTGACCTTATCAAGCGTTCCATCTGAGTGTTTTCGAGTAGTCACGATTTTGCCCGGGTGTACACAAACAATTTTAAGTACGGCCATGTGCATACAAACCAATATATCACCTGCATTTTCAAAGGCATTGGAGGATTGAAATGTCAAAATAAATGCCATTTTTTGCGTTACCGTTTGTTAATGTTTACGTTGTCGGCGTAAAATGTTGATTTTTTGTTGAAACCATTTTAATTTTGTTCTGACACGTCGCAAAAAAGTTCGCGCAAGTATTAATCACATTTTCGCTTTTCAACACCACAGAATAAAATGTACACATATGGAAATCCTTTCGTCCTCCACATTTTCCTCTATATCTCAAAATATTTAAGGCGAATAATTTTGAAATCGTAATGTAGTAACAAAAAATGAGCAAAAAAGGTCGCTGTCGACAGATTCTATTTTTCAAACTATATGACGACACGATATGGGACGCTTATTAGAATTCATCCTTTGAAATAACACTTCCATCTACCTTTATCAAGACGAAAATAAAGTATAATAGTCAAATATTGTTCGAGTTATGTGCGTTTAAAGACAAAAAATTATTCAAATTGTAACGTGTCGACAGCGGATATTTGGCAGATTTTCGGGTAAAAAACTCTTTTTTTAAAAAAGAACGCGCAAGAATTGTGAAAGAAGTGTACTTGATTTGAAAACTTCATTAAAGCAGCTTTAAAATGATATATAATTTGATTAGAATATTATCTTATATTCCGAAGAATTAAAGTTACATTCATGCGATACCCTAAAAACACAAGTGCGCCAGCTTTTTGCGACGTGTCTCTCAATATCGAGGACAATCCTAATGAAAAATGCATTTTATTGTGACAGACATACGAGGGTTGATCATAAAGTTCTCATAATATCTCTCTAATTTCTTTATTTTTCAATATTTTCCTATGAAATTTTCACAGAATGTGCAGCATGGAATGTTTTATTAATCCAGCAAAAAATATTTGGAATAACAGAAGCATTAAATAAGAAATGGTTGCCATAGAAACTTGAAATCAAGGCACCCGGGGCAAATAAAAAACTAGCTAGAATAGCCCCCATTATTATTCAAGTTAACATTTTAACGTGTTTGGTAATTCATGAGAGTTTATTATGTATGTAAACATGGTTAATTAAGCGCATTCTCTCAATTATTTTTATTTGCCCCGGGTGCCTTGATTTCCCGTTACTATGGCAAGCATTTCTTATTCAATATTTCTGTTAAACTAAACATTTTTTGCTGAATTAATAAGACATTCTATGCTGGACATTCGGTGAAAATTTCATTAGAATATATTGAAAAATAAAGAAATTAGAGAGATATTATGAGAACTTTATGATCAACCCTCGTATACACTGTGATATCATGTATCATGTGTACAGTGTATATAAATGTATGTCTAATAAAGAATCTACACTATTAAAAATAGTGTACAAAATATCCTGTATAATGGTTATTTCTTATAATTATAAATAACTAGATCATCAGTGCTGTTTTCCGCGGCGCGGCCCCATCTATGACCCTTTTAACTTGCCAACTATAAAAAATTATCTATTGCTTGAATTCGTGAATGCAAATAACGGCTAGCGGCTACCGGAATAACCTACTACTTTACTCAAATGCTGCTGCACTGGATACCGGTGTAAAAGGGTAGGAGGTCCTATCAAATTATAGTCCTACTTTCCATTGATTTATATTGTGACCTAAATACAACTCTTTCCCTTATTATCGTATCCACAATCAGGGCCAGTAAGGGCCTTTAAGAAAGGGGACCATAATCCCCAGGGGACCATAATTCCTTTTACACCGGATTAACCTACTTTTTAATGACCAAGTCATTTGAATATGAATGGAATAGTAGCATGTACATTGTACTATACATATTTAAATGAGTTGGCAATAAAATAGTAAGTTCATCCGGTAGCCGACAGGCGTTAGTTCGCGAATACAAGGTTAGCTTGTAAATAAGATGCTGAAATGGGATATATTTGACAGTTTTTAACATATTGTAAAAAAGATGCTGAAATGATATATTTGACAGTTTTTAACATACTTTAAACTCCCAAACTCCCATGAAGTGTCTCTGAAGAGATAATTGAAGACTAGAGATAATTGAAGACTAGCACTGCCACGGAGTTTGTTAAACTTTGACTCAAAAATGATGAAAATTCGCTGACTCACCACTTTTGAGACTGATTTGCAACCTGATCCACACATAAAAAAATTATCACGCTTAAAGTCCCCCGTCTAATGTTTGAAAATATGTTTTTATCATTCATTTACTGAAAACGTGTGACCATGTCATTTGCAACTCAGGGCATAGTTTTTTCATGATACCCAATACGGGAGAAAACGGCTAAATATTATGCAATAGTACATGCGCCGCGGGTGGACTTCCCCGATAGACTAGTCTAGTCCGAATTTGAAATGTTTATAGAAAACTGGCTATCGAGGATTTGAAGTCTGTCATTGGGATTTTGTTTTAAAGCATGAGTATCAAAAACAACAATAATTCATTATTTAATGTTGTCTACATGCAATGACATTTATCTTACAGATGAAAGATTTTTCTTCAAAATGAGACCCTGATCATTATAAAATTCGGACCAATGCCAAATTCAATCATACCTTTTTTTACTTATAGTTCCCAGAAAAATTGAAGCGTTATCCTCCTTCTTATCATATACATATTGACTCAGATCTGACATAAGCAACTCATAGAGTTAGAGGATGGTTGTTGACCGTAAACCTATAACAAAACAAAACGTCACGTTCGGTAGTTGGCTGCAACATATTTGCCGAACTGCATCATGGGACAGGTGCTCGAAATTCAAAATGGCAGATCCGACAAAAATTAAATTCGAACAAAATTGCCTTAAAAGTGGCATCATAGAGCCTCAAATCCGCAATGTATCGGTTAAAATAAAGGACAAAGATGCAAAGAATGAGCTCAATCTAAATAAAACATTCGATTGCGGACCTGTTTCTCTCAGGAATGACCTTCAAGAAGCCATTGATAATTCACAAAAAGAATTTTTCAAAAATCGAAAAGTGATCATCAAAAATGTCCCTCCTGTTACTTATAATGTAAGTACAAAGATAGATTTATATCATGTTTTATTACAACAACATAATGCTGATTTAGATATTAACTGCTCTTCGTGTTTTCTTCTATCATTACCAAAACTTCACTTGGGAATTCGACTAAGTCAATTCAAAATCAAATTGAAAGTTTCATTGAAACTCATTGCCATTTTTCAAGTTCTGAGCTGAATTTCATAATTTTAATTTTTAATGCTATAGCTTACAGTGCTAGCCATAATCATGATCTTTCAAGAGTCTGTTGAAATTAGCTACAGTTTTCAAACTAAATAGAGTTACCCGTGCCAGGACTATAGTCGTGAGAATGTTTCAATCTTTTGCCTGTATGACTACAACATGGCAGAACGGAAACATTTTTCTTTTTCATCAAGAGAGATTCCATCACTTTTCAAGATGGCGGTTGGATTTAAAAGGGAATTTCCTTACTAACTTCGAGAGCCATGTTAGATTTTGAAACTTATGGCTCTCAAATGGGGAAGTGGACATCTGATCAATAGTGACCTTTTAAATCGAATTAAGTCGATCAGCGGCCTACTTTTGTTCTCTAACTATGTTATACATCATTATCATCCTTCCGTGCAAGTATTGGATCGCTGAATTACTTCCTTTTCGATCAAGACTTGTAATTGTTAGTCGAGTGAATGTTTTTATTGCCAAATTTCAATATGGCGTTTTCTGCTCGGACAATTCCGTGAATCTCCGGAGGTTGCCCAAACCTAAATCATTCTCAAAATTCATTGCGTATCTCGCTCCTAGCAAACCGAGGTATATAAAGGCATTAGGCAATTATTACTCCTGAGCACTTTCCAATAAATCTTACCACAATAAACAAACTTGTGGAGCTCAAACTCAGACAAATGCGTCATGCATACACTGGTATGAAGCCTTGGAGACACATTTCGATAAATATGATTTACGGGGTATACTTTTCTGCAGTATTGGGAGAGTTTGGGACATTAAATGTTAAGATTCAAGAAAATGACTTATCAATTATCTTTGGCTAGAGCTGTAGGCCTAAACTCATGCATTATCTACCTTTTATCCTAATTATGTCCTATTATGTCAGATTACACAGCCATGTTAATTGCCTGATTCGTCAATGCATGCTAGGCCTACCAAGACCAGGACCTTCTGAATGAAAGTGTGATGCTCTACCGCTAAGCCAAAGAGACTTAAGTCACCACAGCTGAGCTGTAGTAGCATCTTACTATCCAAGGGCTGTTACATAGTTGCACCAACCTCTCACAATGTATTCAGTGTTATGGTGAGAGTTTTCATTTTCTTTTCTAGGAGGTCAAATGCTTTATGGGGAATTATGCTGTGGCGAACATTGCAATCAGTAAGAAGGCTAGACATGGTAAGTAGGACCTGGCGGTTAATCTAATTTTTGTATGTCTTCATACATTATAGGGTTGTTTTACAATCATACCATATTCTCTGTAATTACCCCTCAGGGCGCTTAGAAAATTGAAAATGCATCCCTCAGACCTTCCTTCTAATAAGCAGCCATATAATGTAACAAGTTTAAAATCCTGGGAATTTCACTTTTGACAAAGTAACAGCATATTTTTACAATAATGATATGACAGTATTTGTTATTGGAGAGATTACGGTAAAGACTGCTAAAATAAAGCAAAGATCTTGCAAGAATATAACTAGACAATATTGACAGTGATTGAAGAAATCCCCAGCAGAGCCCCTCAGATCGAAGGCATTGTTTTCCCAGATTATCTTCAATATTTGCACTAGAGATGGTTGGATATCAATCTAAAGTTATACCTTATCTTTTTAATTTGATAATAGATCATCACTTTTCATGTAAAAGTCTAGAAATTTTAAAAAGAAACGAGAAAACTCATGAAAAGCCCATGTTTCCTTGCAGAAGTTTTCTGGGATAAATGACGAAACAAAATTCTTAAACTTGAACATTTTCTTCATTCATTTTTGATTATTGGGTTATAAGATTAGTTTAGTGTGATGTGAGAAGCACCCAATGATAGATATTTATCGAGAGGATGCATCAAATTACAAAATGTGTTACATTTACTGCAGTTTAGTGTACTCTATTATCACCCATTTGATTCATCAGAATTCCAATCTTTTTCTCATGTTTTCACTATTCCTTGTTCATTTCCTTATATTTTTTTAACTTTGTGAAGCGGGGTGGGTGGTAAATACAGCAATTACAGTAAGTGTTTTTATTTTACCTAAGTCGTCTATAATTTCTCAAAAATTGGAACATTCCTATGTGAAATAACTTGTAACACTTCATAAATTCTGTTTCAGCAATTGTGAACTTACTTCACGGTGAGGAAGCAGAGGAGGTTGAAAAAGTGCTAGATGGGCAAAAGCTGCTCGGAATGGAGGTCTCTGTATCACTATATCCTCATGAAAGATTGCTATGTGTGGCCCACCTGCCTTCAAATATGTCAGATTCAGAATTCAGGACAACTATGTTAGAATATGGAAGCATTGAGAGATGTTTTATCATGCGCAGTTCAATTACAGGTTTGTGTGCTTTGTATTGATTGGTTTGCATAATTGACTTGATTCTTTTCTCTTAGGCTATTCTTTTAACTTTCTATAGTATATGCCTCAGTATATACAACTGTATGTCATCAGTATGTATGTTAGTTTTTTAACTTTAATCATGGCTTGCTTAGACCTTGTGAGTGAAACTATAACATTATAATTTCTTATCATGAGCTTGATGCAGTACTACGGTATGAAATAAAAATACAGTATGCTCATGTTCAACCCAAAAACATCCACGGCTACACAATAGACAGAAAGAGTGGACTTTGTCTTTATGAAAAACAAGCTTGATTCAATTATGATTTAAAAGCATATGCTCTTACTTGTAAATATTTTCAGGGTTGCCTAAGGGGTACGGATTTGTAGAGTTCACTCACAACAAAGAACACACGGAAAGAGTCCAGCAAATTCTTGATGATAAACGTTATGGCTCATGTATAACATCATGTAACTTCTTGAAAGAGCGAGTGCTAACTTACAAAGATCTCCACTCCAAGTGTTTGCTGGTTGACCATCTGCCCCCTGGTTATAATAACTTCAGCAGGCTGAAGAATCTGATGAACCAGTTTGCTCAACCGATATATACACAGGTATTTTGGCAATTCTTATGTTCATGATTTCATAAGATGGCAAACCAAACCATTGCATTTTTCTTAGTCATATCTTCAATACGTTAGCATCATTCTGTAAGCACAGTACTAGAATATATTACTTTTTGTCGCATAATTGAGGTCAAATCTGTAGAATAACGCAGATATATATTTATGATATTTTGCAAATGCATGGAAAAAAGTGATATCTGTGGAATACGGAGAATATTCCACAGATATGACTTTTTCCAAGGATTTGAAAACTCCCGCCAATGTGACGTGCATTGTTATATGGTTACATGGAAATGAAATGATAAATGCTTTGGCTATAGATCAGATGACAAAATTAAACTGAATGTTGTATTAAAATGCTTTGGAAGGTAAGCTATGGGATGATTTGACCTCAACTATGGGATAAATAGAACATCCTATGATTTTTTCGTGATATTATTTTAATCCACTCGCTGATATCAATATCTGCACTCATTCGCTACGCTTGATTTCAACTCGTTGATAAAAATGATATCTCTCAAAATCATTAGTATATCCTATACATACATATACATGAAATTATACTAAACTTTAGTTCTCCTAATTTTTTCAAAATGAGTTTTTGAAAAAGCTGCTATTGAAACAGTGATAAAATTAGACATGTGTATAACAATTAAGATTTTAGTGGGTGGGTGTGAACGGAATGGTACAACTTGTATTGACAGAGTTGTGGTATCACCTCTCACAATCCTCAGTAGTGCCTTATGGATGGCGTTTTCGAAACTATACACTTATAGTGATATTTTTGAATCACATGCTGAGTTGTTTTCATTTGTTTCAGTGTGCAGTAAAGAATGGTGTACCATTAGGATTTGCTGTATTCGAGTACAAAACTCCTGAAGAAGCTGAGCAGACACAGAGACATAATAATGGATACACAATAATTGGTAAATCAAATACCCTATCCTATACCTACTGATGTCCCTGTAGACTCCCGGCCTTGGGAGATACACATATTTCCATGAGGATAAACCCTGTATCCAAAACCTCCCAGTATATAACCCCCTATGTGCCCTTCAATTTCATTTATTTCAAATGAAGGTACATTAAGAGTACAATTTTCTCCTGTGAGTTTTTTTCTCGAGTGAGGACGAAATTTTCAAATTTTCTCATTTTGAAGGGGGTGCAAATGGATGATCATGTAACCAGGTATTTGCACATGATGTTAAGTTGGTACAGTGCCTTTTTGTTTCAATTCTAGGAAATCATACAATTAAGTAGTGTTTCTAGAATTGTGATAAAAACTTCATGACATAGTAAGAATATTATCCTTTATTTACAGGACAAAACAAAATCCGAGTGACATTCTGTATTCCTGGCTATGGGGCACCCGAATTACATAACATGAAAATGGTTAAAGCAACGGTAAGGAAGAATTTAAAGTTACAAACATTGTAAGCACAACTGCCAAAACGGAAGACCAATGAGCCCTACAAATCATGACACTCTCAATATTCTCTGTAAATACAATCTTCACATGAAGCAACAATACATCATATATCAATTTTAGTGAAAATGTTAGAGGCATCTCCAATCTTTCTGTTTTGATTGCCTTGTTCTTGTGATTTTTCAGTGCAAGGCATATGCTTGTTATACTGATCGCTGTTGACATTTTAAGTACTTAAAATGATTCTGTAGTTGGCATGTTCTCATCTTTCAGGGTCAAAAAGTGAAGCAAGGACTCTTACCTAGACCTGTATCTGGTGTGAACCCCATGTTCCTGTCTAACCCTATCAACCCCATTATACAGGCAGCCATGGCCCAGAACCCCACATGTAAGAAATGTTAGCCCATATGATCGATTTCATGATTTGTGATATGATTTTTGCAGTTTTTTGGTAATTAAATAGCCAAGTACCATTCGCCCACTTAATAAACTAATTTTTTGTGGAAATCTATGTAAAACCTGTGAGACTTTGTTGAATTTAAAGAAAGCTACTTCTGAAGTATAATCGCTGTACTTCCTTCAGTATAACAGATATCTGACCTTTAATCAAATTCACTCACAAGTAAAGCACTGATTTCATTGAAATACATATTTTAATTTTTGTATGTACCGATGCAATTTTCCTTATTCAAAGTCACACATGTTTTGAGAGTTTAAATAAATAACAAATTATTATTCTCTGTGGAACACAAAAAATGATTGAACTATATTTTCACTGGAAGTACGAGTATGTATCATGCTTTTATATCATCATTCAATGAATGTCAACTTAATTTGCATCACTGATTTGCATATTGGCATAATACACATCACTTCAAAACTATGAAGTATTACATGGACAGATAAAAAGGTTGCAAAAATCAGTTATTTTACCACAATGTTATAATCAAAATTTCATTTGTTTTGTTTTAGTAATGCCAAACTTCCAAACTGTATTGCAACAATTACAAAGTATAAACCAAACTGCTGGGGTACAACATGGTGAGTATATTACTCAATATTATCCATTTCTGCAATTTCTGATTCTTTTCATTATTTGATGTTATCACATGGCCATTTTGAATTACTATTATCTCTCACCCAGGTCTAATAGGAGTAGGGGGAAGTGACCCAATGTATCTGCAACTTGTTGCACTCTTGATGGCAGCTCAGATGCAACAGCCCAACCAGAATATGGTGAGTATGTGTGATTCTGAGTACACTTTGTGATTGTCAGTACACTTTGTGATTGTCAGTACAGTGTGATTGTCGGTACACTTTGTGATTGTCAGTACACTTTGCGATTGTCAGTACACTTTGCGATTGTCAGAGTACAGTGTGATTGTCGGTACACTTTGTGGTTGTCAGTACAATGTGTGTTTGTCGTTACAATAAGTGAATGTGAGTTGAATAATGTTATCTGATTGCAAGTACAATGTGTGATTGTCAGTACAATGTTTGATTGTTAGTACAGTGTGTGATTGTTAGTGAAGTGTGTGATATTACAATTACAGTTATAGTTAGTCTCATGCTTCATGACTGATATAATAACAATAGAAAAAATTATGATTCCATGATTTATGGTCCCCCTTCAATATGGTATCTACTGTCCCATCACTTTGGCATCCATGTTTTAGTCTCTGTCAATGTGATGCCGCTTGCCTAAGGGCACAAATGTTTTGTCGTCACGACTGGTAAATCAAACATAGACTTAGGTATACTCCATAGTGTTCATTATATCATCAAAATTTATTTTAGAATTCTTTTATAATAAATGTTGACATATGAACAGCTTTATTTGTACCTTTCAGATTGGAAATTGCAATGATCCACAGATCTTACAGAAAATTCTCAGTCTACAACAGAGTCTTAGTCAACACAATCAACACAATGTGGTAAGTTAACTTTGGACTGATATGTTTGCATCTCCAAATAAAAAGATCATTGTCTATTTTACTGCAGTCATTTCTGAACTCAGGTACCAGCATTCTCAACTCTTGAGCTGTATGAATAATTTGAATGTGAGTGTTATATCCATTTCCAATTTACCACAAATCTTATTAACTCTTTAAGTACAGATATACAAGTCAACACTTTCCAATCATTTTGATCATAAATTTGTTTGAGCCATTAGAAAATAATATCCCCTTGTGTATTATGATTTGTATGTCTTCAGCAAGAAGTTGTGACATATCATTGTGGGTGTTAATTCTTTGTAAAGGGCGTTCAGCAATAATTCTTAAATTTTCCAATGGAATTCCAATTATTCCCCATCACACTAGCAAGCATATATGGGAGTTTGGCTACTTTCAGAATCAAGCCAACATTGGTGCAAAGCCTTCACTACTGGGGACCCCGGCAATGGGCCAATTGAGCAGTATGATCCAGTCGCTGATCTCCCAAATACAGTCCACTCATAGGCAGTCTGCAGGTCCAGTGGATGATAATGGTAACACGAGTGAGAACCACTATCAGAAACCAAAGAAGCCTTGTCTATTACCTAACCCTGACCAGGCTCCCTCTGTGAATGTGCCCCTCAATTTATTGAACCAGAATAAAAACAACCATATATTGAATAGTATCACTAGCTTGCTAGCTCAGATGCAGAGAGGAGGGATGAAACATAGTCAGATGCAGGAGAATGACAGTATGAGAGGTCCCCAAAACAATGGAGGACAGAGACCCCATTATACTTCAGGCTCGCGTACCCACCCTAACCCGAACCAGAGTAGATATTCAAGTGATCCAAAACCAGGCCCTGGTAAGAAGATGGGTCTTCTGGGAAATGCTCCATCAGATGGGATCCAAGTACCTCTCTTGCCCCTTCCTGTGACTAAAAGTGTCTCTGGTCCTGAGAGGGAACAAACATCAAAGCTAGCCAGCTTGGAGAATACAAAACCAGCTCTTCTCCCCACTCCTGTTGAATCAAAAACAGAACCAGAGGAGAAAGGACCTAAGAAACTGTTGTTTACAGAATACCCACCTAAATCTACTCCAAATCTGCAAACACCTACCAAAGTTCCAAAAGAAGGACTCAACCCTGGTCTGAACCCACTATTTGCTGCATTTCTACAGGGACCTCTTGTGCCCACAAACCCTAATCAAGGAGAGTTTGAAATAGAAGTTAGCAACATTGCCTCTAAGAAGAAGAAATCCAAAGTACCTTTGCTTCCTATACCCCAGTCAGCCTTAGTGGACATCCCTATGACCAAGTTAATGACGAAGAAGAAGAAGAGGAAAGGTCTGTTAGGAGACATGCCAAGGAGGAATATGATGACTAGAGCACAAAGAAAGGTCAGTAGCTTTAGGTACCTGGAGGCTAGGTAAAAATTGCTACCCACATGTATAAAAGAATATACAGTTTTGATGATGCGTGCTCGTTAGATCTTTTTACCAAGTTGGGATGTATTTCTTTTATACCAGGTGTTTCAAAATAATTGACTCATAAAAATTGAGTTGAATCAATTTTTTACATTTGAAAAGCTTCCTGCTATACAAAATCCTTGCTATATATGTTTGTATTTACCAAGCTATAAAACGGTATTTCTTCAGGCTAGACAAGCCAAAGAGAATGCTCAAATTCAACAAGCAGAGGAGATCCTTCATGCTCAACAACAAGTGGACCAGAATGAGAGAAACAACAATCCTGAACATGAAGACCTGGTTGACACCCCTACACGCACCATACAGCAACAGCTTGATGCGTATCTTGCGAACACGCCTAAACGTCCAATGAATGATGGGCCACCTGGCTTTTTGCCACTTCCTTCTGGGCCTCCTTTGCAAGAGAATGTGTATCCCAGCATGCCACCTGTCTTTGATATTAATCCGGTGAGAAAAGCATTTAATTTTATAAAACTAAATCTATATTGGTGCTACTTTGAAGACAAATAAGCTAGAACGTTCAATTAAATAATTTGTGATTCTTGAGACTACAGAAACTACTGTATAAAATAGTCTCATCTAATGGTTCTCTATTTATTCATGGCTTAATTTTTATGTCACCACCAGAACTGGTGATATATTGTTATGGTCATCTAACTTTTTTCTGGATGATGTTTGACAGTTGGTGTTTGGGGTCTGTAACTGGGGTCTGTGTTTGGGGTCTGTTAATGCTTTGTTAAATAATGATACGCTCAATAAACAAATAAAAATATTCTGTATTTGTGACATATTATCAGTGACACCATTTTTTGTGATTTGTCTGTAGCAAATGATTACACTTTTGTAACAGTTACCAAGTGGTGACAATTTGTTTAAAAATGTCCTCTATTTTGTAAATTCCAGGAAAGTGCTGGTCATGTGATCCCCCTCTTACCAACTCCCAATATTGACCCTCAACCCTCAGGTAAAAGAATATGTCAAAATCACATATAGAAGGGTTATGTACTAGGAGGTTTTGGATATAGGGTATATCCTGAGGGATATATGAATATTCCCCAAGGGATATTCCCTATATCCAGAACCGACCGTACATATGGTGTATCTCATACTTAACACGTAACACTTGTATCTCAAAGCAACGATTTCATTTTTGAATCTTAGGTTAGTAGATCTTTCTTTATCACTCAAATTAGTGTCATTTTCGTGTCTATTATCCATGTCATTACAGAATTTCACTCGACTTTCAGATTTAATTTTTCCTCGGAAGAAGTCCAAAAATGCCTCATTACACGACACGAAAAAAAGAACAATTACATTGAAAAATTCCCGGGAGTGGGATGGATATATTATATCTGCCTGCATTTGGTCTAGAGTGGGACATATACAATATATCCTGTCCACTCCTCAGATATGATATATATTCCTGGGTGATATCTACCCTAAACCCACTCAAGTATGAGATACAAAACAATATTTCTATATTTTATAGTTTTGAATTACATTTACTCTTTGCATTCAAACACCTTTCTACTTTAAGAAGTGAAGTGCCAAATGAAAATATTTTTGTTGATTTCGTATTCACCATATTAGATATTGTTACCCTAAATCCTCATGGCTTATATTAGTTTGGCTTGAACATAAGGCAATGTAGAATTGGTTTTATTACAATTTCTAACACTGTATGCAAAATGAAGCGAAGAAGTTTTGGCAAGAGTAATTTCAACATGTAAACAGTCATAAAACTCCACAAAGTACAGGCTGTTTAGGTAAAAATACTAAAAAACGATCAAATATATTCATTTATTGCTGATTTTCCCCAGGAACTGTGAACCCTGTATATAACAACTACAACCAGATGCAGAACTACTATAATCAGATGTATCAGCAAATGACAGCCATACAGCCATCTGGGTTCCCTCCACAAGTCATGCCAGACCCTAGTCAGGTGAGATCTAATGTCAATGTCATATCTTTTGCATTACTGAAATTTATTCCCATATACGGTATAAAGATAATTCAGTGTAACATTGAAATTTGACACCATTATTTGTTGTCACTATGGATAGGGATATACAACTTGTATGGTCAGTATATTGATGGTCATCCACATACCACTAATGCCTTCAATTATGTTTGGGTGTGAAGGTCTTGTTTACTTAATGCTCACTGACTTTTTTGAAAACCCCCAGAATTGATCATTTGCATTTTTAAGAGGAGGGAGGGTGTCAGTTTGCATGGCAACTAACTAGACACCATATTATTGATATCTTGTCTATTTCATTTCATTTGATTTATTGTTATATGAAGGAAATAAGAAAAAAAAGTCATTTCTCTAACTGTGGAATTTGTGATTTTATCACATTTTGCAGGTTGATCAGATGACTATGCAACAAATAATGCAACAGGCAATACTGGACCTCAAGGCCCCTGATCGATCTGAAGATAAAGAAAGCAGTGGTCCTGATACTGATACTGAATCGCAAGCCATCTCAACTGATACTACCTCTGATACTGCATCATTAGGGGTATGTTTTCTTAGATATGCCAAATATTGTATTGAAATAGAGGACCTAATTGTCCATCACTCCCATCATTTATTCATGCAATAACTCAGTTACCAATGCTAATTTTGTTTGGTGCAAAGATAAACTTAATGTTTCTGTACAGTCTCTTGTTGCATCAACAATTTAGGTTTTTCATTTTAACCCCAAAAAGGTGTGATTAATTTGTATTTCAAATGATTAGAAGCCCTTTATTGAACCTAGTAATTACTTTGTATTTCAGGATGAACAGAAGCCTTACATTGAGCCTATTGATTATTTTGTATTTCAGGATGAACAGAAGCCTTATGTTGAATCTAATGATTCCTTTGTTTTCCTGGATGAACAGAAGTTCTGTATTGAGCCTATTTTGTATTTCAGGATGGACAGAAGCCTTGTATTGACCCAAGTGATTTCTTTGTATTTCAGGATGAGCAGAAGCTTTATATTGAGCCTATTTTGTATTTCAGGATGGACAGAAGCCTTGTATTGACCCAAGTGATTTCTTTGTATTTCAGGATGAGCAGAAGCTTTGTATTGAGCCTATTTTGTATTTCAGGATGGACAGAAGCCTTGTATTGACCCAAGTGATTTCTTTGTATTTCAGGATGAGCAGAAGCCCTGTATTGAGCCTTCTTTGTATTTCAGGATGAACAGAAGCCCTGTAGTGACCCAAGTGATTTCTTTGTATTTCAGGATGAGCAGAAGCCCTGTAATGAGCCTTCTTTGTATTTCAGGATGAACAGAAGCCCTGTAGTGACCCAAGTGATTTCTTTGTATTTCAGGATGAGCAGAAGCAGTGTATTGAGCCTATTGATTACTTTGTATTTCAGGATGAACAGAAGCCCTATATTGAACCTAGTGATTACAAAGAGTTCTATGGTGCAACCACGCCACGCTTTCAGTTCGAGGTATGCACCTGAACATAAATATTTCATATAAAATCTGTGTCTTGATTCAGACAATTGATATTGTAAATAATATCTTAGTGCCTCTGTTTTAATGTTCTTGAACGAAACATCTACAAAATGTCATTTATGTATAATTACTATGTGCTAGTTCATTGTGAATCTTTTAAGATGCATCTTTCACTAAATCTATGCGAACACATTTTCAGGACTCCCCTCCACATGTGTCAAATTCGCGAAAAAGAACATCATCTGAAGCATTCTTCATCCCTCCTGCAGAGCCAAGTCCTGAGGGGGACTATATCGGCCAACATTCACAGGGTCTTGGAGGACACTACGCAGAATCTTACTTCAAACGCAGGAAACTGTTGGAGTGATGAAACACAATAGTGAACTTGTTTAAGTAAAACATGTTGAACACATTTTAATTGATTTGAGACCTGATAGTGTCCAAATTGAGGCACAATATTATATTTTGCACATTGCACTCAATTCAACATGAGGGTTGGCTGTCAGAGTCTGATATTTGTTTATGTGTATCATTTTCTAACGAAATCAATTTTGCGCTCCCAAAAAGTAACTTTAGCCCGAGAGTTTGGATGAATTAGTGATTAAAATTATGTATATGTGTAGAGTTTAGTGTTAAAAACGTTTCAACTGCTAGAGGTGTATACCTCAACAGTTAAGCTATACATTATTTGGTTACTATGAATTCCCATTGATTATGTTTGTTATCGTTATTCATTTTGGGATTTCAGTATATTTAGGTAATTCATGTATTTTTTTTTTGTGTAGCATTGAAAATATTCAAAATTAATGCTAAATATTTAAAAATTGTTCAGGTAGATTGAAATTATGGTTATCTAGGTTGGAGTAATGTAATTTTCTGATTTTCATCGTTGTATATTTTCTGGCTGAGATTCATTTAAAGTGAAGCTCTGCTTAAAGTCAAGTTCAACAAATTGTTCAATATAACGGAGGTAAATAAATGCTAGAAATTGGTTCACTGGTAGATTATTGTCTTCATAGCAAAAATAGGAGCTCAAAGTTGTAACTTAATTGAACAAAGAAATGAAACGTTAATGTAGTAAATAGCATAAGCATTTTTATGTCACCACCAAAAGTGGTGACATATTGTTTATTTTACCGGTGTTTCCTGAGTGCATTTTTTCATATTTTATGTCAAACCAATGAGCAATGGTGGTTAGTAGTATCACCTAAGTAAAAATGTGCAGTATTATGTAAATATATAATTCTGAAGTATGTGCTTACGATTAGTGTTGAATATAGCTCTCAAAACATTGCCAAGTTTGAATGTGTAATTGGAAGTTGGATAATATTTTATTTTAGAATTGTATGAATATTTATTTTTCTGTAGTGTTTAATACAGAGTTATATTTTAGTCATATGATTCAACTTGAAATTATTATCAGCGTATTCCTGGTATGATAGATCCATTTTTAGATAAGAAACATAAAATGTCAATCAGTGTAGCTAATGCACAGGTGTGTCCACAGATTCTGTCCTTTTTGGCCGTTTGGCAATTTTCGCATGTTTTGTAAATATTATCTTAAATCATATATTCTTTACCATATGTCTCCTATGTTATGAAGTTAGAGTGATGAGATGGTCTTAATTGGAACGCAAGTGAGTATAAACCGTATCCTTCAATAGTTATTTGCTGAACTGGTTCATTGTGGTCTTACACACTTGGTCTATGTCTAATGTTCATTGCCACTGACCTTATTCTTCCTAGTACTTAATAATCGAAATTCAAATTTTCTGCTTTTAGAACCAAGGTATCAGCAATTCTGTTCTGTTTAAAATCTTGATTTTCTGAGACCTTGCATGCTTACCCCCCTATCACACCAAACTAGTTCTTACCCGTTCTTGCCAGTCCTACGAAAACGTCGTAAAACGGGCTCAATCTGGCTGTGGTCGGGAAATATGGCTGAAATAATTAGCTTCTTCGTTCTTAAACAGTCTTCAATACGTCCATCTCGTTCGCAGTTCGTTCAGGTCGCACCACGTCGGTGTGCAACGTAGTAGAACGCGTCCCTTAGTCTAGAAGGTCAACATGACCTGATTACAGAACGGCATGGTCGCCATCGAATTTTGAATCGATTCAAAATTCTAAAATCACATTCCCGTCTGAGAACGTTCATAAAGTTCGTAAATAAACATTAGAAAGTTGCAGCTACGTTCATTCCGTTCGCACACAGTTTAAAACCAGTTTTGGAGAACGCAGTGGCAACTTGTTTGGTGTGATAGCTATATTTTTGCTAACTCGTTCATAAGCAGTGTTAGATACGTTCTTAATCAGTTTAAACCCGTTTGCAATTAGTTCTACCTCATTCTAAACACGTCCTCAGACAGTTCAACTCGTTGTTAAAACGTCCCTAGTAGGATTGAAGTACGACGGTTCCGTTCGTAGTACGTCCAGCTCGTCGTTAGTACGTTGTCACTCGTTCTAATTGTAGAACGTGACGACCACGAGAACAGTTTGAGCATTGTCTAAGTTCTAGAGGACCTACCCGTTCGAGTACGTTCGATGGAGTTTGTAAATAGATCCCAAACGGTTCTTAGTAGGTCCAGTCCGTTCGTACACAGTTGAAGCCCGTTTTCGAGAACGTAGTGAGAACTAGTTTGGTGTGATAGTAGGGTTATGCTTATATGCAACTCAGTATTATTTTTCAGCAATAATTTACTGTCATGCAATAATCAGTATAGGCAGCCGTGAAATACTATTCTAAACAGCAAAGTACAGTAACATCAAGTTTGATCGGATATCCATCAATCTTTTTAACACTGTACAACAATATTTATTAATAATATATATATTTGTATGTGTACGTTTGTGAAACTGAATGTGAACTGGATTTGTGTTGTATTTGAGTAGATGGAGATATGGGAGATGTATTATTAGAAAAATATATATTAATCATTATAAACTGTAAAATACATTTTTTGTTACCCTATTGGTTTCTTTGTAGAAACGCATACAGTTGTTCTGAGAGGCTTGATTCAAATATCAAAACTTGTACTGAAGTTACTATTGGTATATTTATTCATGGAAACTTGGAAGATAAAAACAGTCATTTGAATTATTTTCTTCAACCTAAAAATGCCACACTTGTTAACCAAAAATATTGAGAAATGTGAAATGTCAACCATTTTGCCGATCAAATCGTACCCTTTGCATTCGTTTGACTTCGCTTGTTAAAAGTGAGCTTTGCCATCACTCAGATTCTGCGCGCATGATGACCAAATGCAGATGTCCCGTTTAGAGGCTAAATATCCCAGTTATCAATTATAGAAATGATTTACAAACTTTAGATTAGTGAAGGAACAACATCACTGGCAATGATTTACCTGAAACCATGGACTAGTCAGGCTGATCTCGCACACATACAGTAACAGTCTTATTTTTTCCCATTGGGTTAACTTAAGTACTCCCGTATTTAGATATAACTGCAGTCTCATGTTAAATAGACCTTGAAATATGAACACCTCCCAATTTTAACAGTCATATTTGAAAAATGAAAATGTCTAATATGAACACTTTTCATAAAATATTACCTGTTTCATACAAAGTTGTTCAAATATTTTTTTATTAATCACTACATGATATCCAATTTTGGAAAAAACATTGAATTGAATAGTGTCCATCTTTCTAACATGACTAATGAATTTACTAGTATTCAAATCATATGTTCGAATTATTGCCATAAAGCTTTTTGGTCAATAGAACTATAAGAGTGTTCACACTTGTTTAAAATCCACAATCCATAGTGTTAGAATCAGACAGGTTTTACGTATACTAAACTGTTTAATTCTTCCTCACATAACGAATTCATGTTTAGAGAAATCTTTCCGGTTTTGAAAATTCGTAATTAGAACTACTACTACTGCAGCCTTCCTGCGAATCCGGAGTTCTGGGTGTAGTATCCACTGTTCCAATCCATTGTTTTATCCGTTTAGCCCTTTCTTCTGGCATCAGTTCGTTATCTTTAATATATTGCTCCACGTTATCATAAGCATAGGAGTCATTAACATCTCGCCAGGTTTTCCAAGTTTCTGCAGTTTTAACACGGTCTTTTCTGACGGTCTGGTCGCCATTAATGTTTGGATCTGGCGGCGTAGCGTCTGATCTATACAGTCCTTCATGAATATCTCTTTCTTTTTGGGGTACTAAATGTTTTGTACTCGATATCCCTTGCCATCTCTTGAGTTCATCATTTTTTGTTTTCGGTATATCTTGTTCCAATGATTTACTATTTTGGTCTGTTTTTCCTCCAACAGGCTTTGTATTTTCGGCATGTATTTTACAGGCACTGTGTTTGTGAGAGTTGTCTTTATCCGTATATTTTGTGCCTTTACCTAGACTTTGAGATTTTCGGTTAGTTGGACTAGATTTTGTTTTGTTAGATGTAAGCATAAAATGACGTTTATCATCGTTTTCGTCTTTGCTCACATCTTGCCATTTCTGCTTAATATCCAGAATTATTTTGGATCTTTCTCGGTCTCTTTGGCCATAGTTTTTTCTGCTTGCAGCCGGACTTAGCTGCTGTTGGCATATTTCATACCACGTTATACCCTCCTTGGGTTTTGGTACCTTTGATAGTGTATCCAGACGTTTATCCGGATGGTTTATTGTAGGTTTGTTTGTACCATTGGGTACCTGACTGAATCTAGAATATGTGTGTAATGGCGGCAATAACGATGTTTCACTATTGGTTCTCGATCTATTTCCAAATGTAGCATTCAATTTCTTTCCTTGTCTTTTGCTCTGTGGGGAGCCCGTTTCTCCTAAACTTCTTGTCAAGCGAGATTTTTTCTTCCCGTTTTCTATCACTAAGGGGTTTTTTGCAGGGTTCATCTTGTCAGTTGATTGGTCCTTAAGATATGATTGCTGGTGTACCCTTAATTTGCCTACAAGAACATGATATTCGTCCACAAGTGGATCAGCATAATCAAGGTTTCCCTTCGCCATTCAGTCGTTGCGGGATCCTGAAATATAAATGGTCAGTTCTCAGAATATCGTTCTTAATAAATCGATTCAAGGAAGTGGATTTCGTTTGATATATTATGCAGTATCCACAAAGATGTATCTGAAATATGTCATTCAAGATACAAGCGCTTTCAATATTTTTCTTCTCACTTATAAGTTTCCTAGCAACGAAGAGGAATAAATGATCGCTAGTTTGGAAGTCGTAGGTTCCATAAATAATTCTTATGTCTAATTGCACCGTGTTACGAGGGGATCAATAGAGCCACTTGGTCATAATTACGCACAATAAATAAAATGTTTCTTACGAGAGCATGGCATTCTAGAATAACTTTTAAAAAAAGTACAAGAGTCTTACATCGCAATTGATGTAATCCATTACATCCACAGTGCAAACTGCCAAGTATGGTTTTTTACCATCGAAACCCATATACTTTTTACAGTATGTTTAGTGTTTTCATGTAAACAATTCTTACATACATACCATTACCGACAAAAAATAATATCAAATAAGATTTTGAATTGTCAATATCCGTTTTGTTTGAATTGTCAATATCCGTTTTGTGAAACTTATTGATAACTATGTAAAGGCTCTACAAACTCTCCACGACCTTTCCCTTGGCATTGAATGTCCAGTTATCATAAGGTAGAAAATATCTTACCCGAGGCAGAACAATATTTATTATAAACTTGTATTCTCCGTCTCTTGTAGCTATGTGCCAAACATGCATAACAATTGTATAATGGATAAATATATCTCAAAAGAAGACTTACGCTTTCTTAATCGATTCGAACATTTTAAAAGAAGGGATATTAGGATTAACAAAAATCTATTTATGTATTAAAGAATTTATACAGATTTACTATTTATTCCCAACTAATATGCTACAAAAATAAATCTTTGTTAAAACTACACTCCCCTCCAGAAATCAGGATATCTATTCAGTAAAAGATTCAGCAAAAAATATTTTTATATGGAAAATTGAATTGTCTAACTTTTTTGTACACTAAGTGTCTAGTTTGCTTGATGAATACTAAAGTTACACTCTTAGAAATGAATTACTTGAGTATTTCCCAAGTATTTCCCAAGTATAAAAATTACTTAAAGTTAAATACTCAGTTTTACTTCATTTTACTTAGGTTTAACTTATATTGTCATTTTGAGTTTTTTAATTGCTTAATTATGTAAATGAGTATTACAATTACTACAGTAAGTATTTCAATTTCTCTCCTTGCATTAGTAAATTCACCATAAATGAATTACTTAAAAATTACTTAAACATTATTCAGTAGTTCAAGGTTATTTAAGTAATTTTTGACTTAAAATGAGTAGTACAATTTCTCAATATAAGGAAATCCAAGTAATAATTTTTAAGAGTGTACAGAGCTCCAAAGTGAAAATTATTTTTCGCCTCCTGTGTTATTTCAATGGGAGAGGTTTTTTGAAAAACAATTTTGACTTAAAGACCTATAACTATGTAGAACCTGAAGAAACGTATATATTTTTGCTAAATAAAGTTAGCAAATTCAATTGCCTACTTAACTTATATTTCTGCAAGGGACTCGGATGGATGGATATTCTGTCATATACAGTAACTTGGGGCAAACCTACCATTTCCCGTTGGTTAACATGGGAATGTCGATTTTCAAAAATTCATCATCAATTTTCGACCTATTGTAATTGAGGAAAAAATTGAGAAAATTGGAAGTATTAGAAATAAAGTCAAATTACGTTTCCATCAATAGTTTAATATTTTCATCGCAGGTTAAGCAAATAAAAATTCAAACGTAAAGAGGCTTTAACATGTACTTCAATGGGGAAGCTAAGGTTGCCAAACTTATGGAGGGGAGTGTATATTAATACAAGATTAGCGATTCGATTTCTGCTTTCCAAAGTGCAATGAAAGGTTGTTACAGTTGAAAGTAAATTCTCCCGTTGAGAAAGATCCTACGGCCTACATCAATCAACATTATTTTGTTGATGCAAATCGACGCATGTTAAACCTAGACTCAACCTAGTTGTTGGGTCCTGTATTCATCGATATCCCATTATTAATGTGTTATTGTGCAATGGCAGCCAGGGATATTTCTGATACTATATTGACATCCGTGTCACTGGTCCTTCTATATTTTTATCGTTTTCACCAAAAAGGAGGTCGATTTGTATCCAAATATTTTACCCATGTTAATAGTAACACCCGGTTACTTAAAAGTTAATCAGTTACGAGTACACATCCTAGGGCTCCGATAATCGAGTGAGAATTCCTCGCTTCAGCAACCAGAACGTGGTCTTGTTTAATAGTTTAATATTTTCTACATGATCATCTCTGAAAAGTTCAACTGTGATTGAGGAGTATGAAAAAATAAGAGCATTTGGTTACTTACTTTCTGATCGGGCCTCGTATGCACTGGTGTAAAGTATGTGCGTGACAACTTAGATTTTATTTGAAATAAATTCACTGTTTTTTTAACAAAAACTTAAAAAAAACGTTTTTGAAATTAAATTGAAAAGTTTCACATTACACATTTTGATAACATTGAGTGAGTAGAACTAATGTTTGCCAAAGTGGTTTAAACTTTATTTGAGGCCTGAGCAGTAGTAAAATCAGCCCTGTTAACATTATTAAGGTCCAGCTGGATGTTGTAACGATAAGGAGGAAAACATTCCTTACTCATTATTTTCTATTTCAAACAAAGCAGGTAATTTATGTATAATCACTAGCAATCAATATGAGTCAATTCAAATCGAGATCCAAGAAACATAAAAAATCTTGAAAATAAATAAGTCATTTGAAATAGAACTCCATCAACTAATTTTTGGGAAACAGGTTAGAATGAGTTACTGTATAATATTATGCAATTAAAGTTCCAACTTATTTTAAATCATATTTTCACAAACCTCAAATATTTCAATCTTCTGACAACAAGGTAAAATCAGCATATCAATTTGAAATTCACTTTTTCTGAAACTCTGCCAGATTTGATTGACAGTTACCATATTTGGGCATGAAATTGATGGCCTGTGTTAAAACTGCAAGGTCAAATTGATCCAGTCACTCTCTATGACAATTTAAAAACTGATTTATGGCTAAAAACAATCAAATTCTAGCCTTAATTTCTCAGCTAAAATACATTTCTGGCAAAAATGACCTTTCAAACCATTGTTGATCATCCAATATCTATTGATTTGTGAACTTTTGAATTAAATTGTGTTCATCAAAATGTGATTTTAGCAATGTTTTATCAGACAGTGTTTTCAAAGAGTTTTGAATCAGATTCAGAAGTGTACAATTGGTGGTTTCAAATACTACTTTTTATAATTTTCTATAATGATAAGGGGAAGAAATTTGAAAAAGAAAAGGGGAGCAGGTGGGTTATAAAGAGAAAGAAGATTGGGAATGTATAACTAGAAGATGCATAAAACAGTCGTCTTGAAGCAAAAATCTAACTCTTTTATGTGCTTCTGGGAAGCAATATTTTCATTGACCCTGCAAACATCAAATGATTGGTTGATAGTTTGGGGTCCGCTCATTATACCGAAACCTATTATACCGACGCGCATTATACCGAAACCCATTATACCGACGCGCATTGTACCGAAAGGCGTTATACCGAATGCCATAATCATCGTTCCACAACTAGTTACTTTGACGGAACGTCAATGTAACAAAATGGATGAACTTCCTGGTTACGAATTCCCAAAGCTAGAAAATATAGCCTAGTTTTATTAAGTTTCTTCGATTTGGAATTTGTTTTGTAAATGAAGCTGTAATTCATATGTACTAAGCCCCTCGCTTTTCTTACATTGACGAAAGCCTGTTATATTACCAATGTATGTTACTTTGTCAATGGGAATTTAACCCGACCATTTTTAGAAAACTTGAAAATCTCTAGAATTTGAATAAAGGTAAATAAAAGTGCAAAAACTAAGTTGTTTTGATAGAACATTACATACAGAATTCAAATAGAAGAAAATGTTAGTGGTTAAAAATGCAGATCTCCTAAAATATCAGTAAAACGAGACCTTAACGAGATTTCAAAGCTATATGGAAAAGCCACTATTAGATAGATGCCTTCACGAGGCTATTCTCTGTTCTTGTATCCGTGCCTCATTTTGAGTAGCGAGTGTAAATTGAATTGGAGAGTGTAATATGAATTAGAGATATCTGACAAAATATGGATAGCCTAAAATATAAATTTTGTGTTTTTGAACATGCGGAAATATCTTGAACACTTTGAAACTGAAGTACAGTTCCTTAATAGGTTTCTTGTTTCTTGTCAGTTTTCTTGTTTTTGTTCGACACAGCACTTGTGTTAATAGCCACGCGTAATTATTAATAAGCGTAATCAGATTATTTCAAGCGTCGAAATAGCTTATTTTCCTCGACGTATCTACACAAACCTATTCACTTACCGTTATAGTGAGCGATCTAGATGCGTCAATTATAATTGTTTTCAATCATCGGCTTTAGTGGCCCGCGATACCTTTTATTTCATTCATTTGAGACGCAATTGATATATTGGCAACAAATCAAATGTTCTAAATGATTCTTCTTCATTTTGGAGTGTTTTTCCCACCCGATATTCAAAGATGTGTCTTGAATATTATACTTTACATTGATCACGATTCTTGTACTTTCTGTCTTTACGACTCCCGTTCACATTTGCAAGAGTTGTTGATTGCATTGCCTTGATCGTTGGTCGAACTTCGATTCCAACTAAATCAGATTAATCAATTAAGAAATGAAATATCATGTTTATCCAAGCAAATAATTGTAACAACTACATTATTTTTTAACAGTTCTGACACCTAAGCAGGGTAGCCTAGTGGCGTAGACTGAGGCTTCTTTGCGGTTGAACGTCGTGGGATACGGAGGTCCCGCGTTCGAGCCCCAGGTACGGAGTTGTTGATCATTGTCACTACGGACACCCGGTCCGAAGGTCCAACCGTTTACCGGCCCTTGGCATGGGTTGGTTCTCTGGCCGCTCTTGCCGGAAACAGATTGTGAGACTGTGGTTGGTTCCTCCACTAACGTGCTTTAGTAAACTCCGGGAGTCATATAGCATGGTAGCGGGCCCCCACCAAGGGCAGTAGTGGAACGACGCGAATCGGAAAAGACTTTTGCTTCTTAATTTGACGTTTTAATTCATTTATTTACATACTTTATTCATATTACTTTCCAGGCAGTTATGATTTTCATTGGTCAAATGAATGAACGAGACACACATAGCTGCAATATCCGTAGCATTTGGCACAGTCGGTTCCCACGCTCTATCATTTTGCGTGGTCATCATTAGATAAGGACGTACGGTTGATTGGACCATGGGCTTTCAACAGAGTCAAGAAATTGGCATGGATACTTTGAGAAATGAGGTACCAACAAAAGGAAACACCGGAAATAATCCAGAAATGTCCACACCATTGTTTTCGTTAGTTATGGCAAGGCCCCGGAGGAAAAACAGCATTCGTGGGTAGCTTAACCCTAGAAAAAAAGTTACACGAACACCTAAGGGGGGTCAAAAGGGCATCCCCCTTGTAAAAAAATTATTAGTGGAGCTAGGAAGTTCAAACTTTCCCCACTTTCAAATATACTTCATTCAACAACTTGCAACTTGGTTGTAATAACTTTAACAACTATGATGGTGTAAGATTGCGTAATTTCATTCTAAAGACACCATGTATGATAGAATTGGTGCTAGCTTTTTTCCGCTTTTGTCTTTTGGAGATGATGATTACAGCATAATGAATTTTTAACAAACTAGTAAAGCTAGGATGTTCAAACTTTCCCAAAATATACTTGCACGTCGCACGAAACTCGGGACAATTAGCGTAACATTATGGCGTCAAAAAAACAAAACAAAACAATGAGCAGTATAGGGCGCAAACAGCCTTACAACGTCAAAAACGACAAGCGTCACATTTTTTACAAGTTTAGTCAACCTAAAAATAAAATACTTTATCCTTATCTAATCATTACAAAATTTACAGGGTAGCAAGATCTCGAGGACAATATTTCTAAAATGTTTTTGAATTTTGAAAAACGGTCAAGAAATCCACTTGGGACGTTAGTAAAAATTGATATGTATGGAATTTGTGGTAAAAAATCGATGCGTCACATTTTTTCAAGTCTCGAAAACCAGCTCTTATTTTGATATTATTTGCAAAATAAACAAACCGGTTATTGTTTTGTAAATTTCGCCATGACAATATTGTGCAGTTAAATTTTCTTTCAAATCAGACCTAAATTAGAAGGTAAAATGAAGGTAAACTTATTGCTCCTCCCATTCGCCTTCAAAACCTTACACAATTTTGAAAATTTTAAAAGCGTTCGTATAAGAAAATTTGAAATGTAGCCGTTAAGCAATTGTGACGTCATAAATGCAAATGTTCCATTGAATAAATTGTGAAATCTAAGTGGGATTTTGATCATTATTTCAAAAGTTATCTCAATTTCAACGAGCCCTGTAAGCGTAAAGTGTTACGTCTTACAGCGTATTTGACGATGTCGGAGTATATTTAACTTTAAAAATGTGTTGGATCCCATCAAAATTTTGAAGGAAAAATAATTTCATTGAAATGCGAATAAAAAATACTTCAAAATGATATGTAAAACACATAGTTGGCTTTTTAAATAAGCCAGAGATTAACTTTCAAAGCTGAGATAAGTCCGCATTTCCCGAATTGTCCCCAGGTCCGTGCACGTCATAACTTCATTTAATTATCTACAACTTGTTGTAATAACTTCAACAACTTTGATGATGTAAAATTGCATAATTTTACTTTAAAGATAACACGTATGGTAGAAATTGTGCTTGTGCTAGCTTTTTCCGATTTTTGATATTGGAGCTGATGATAACATCATAATAAATCAACTACCCTATGTGCAATATTTTCAGAAAACATGTGTTATATCTGTAGCTCCAGCTACTGAAAATTTGGAGATCTTACTAGATGCAAATAAAAAGTTATGGGGAAAAGACTTAACAGGGGGTCATAATGACCCCCCCCCCTTAGGGCTTCTAGGGTTAGTTTTTGTACCAATTAGAGCCATGACTTAAACTCAACCAAGAACGGTGGAGCAAAGTCACTATGGGTCCCAATTGAGAATCAATTCAAATCAAAATCAAATTGAGAATCAGATGACCTGCTAAGTCTAGTATTGATTTGCCCCTAAATAGATATTAAAGGGGCGCTGAATATTGGACTTATAGTTAATGAGCACCATTTTAAACTGCCAATTGAAACATGTATTCAATGTTTCAAAATAATGAAACTGAAATATTAGGCAAAATAATTGATATTTCCTTCGTTTGTGGAATGAAAACTAATGATAGAGATAATATCAGTAGCCAAAAACTATAAGCAATTTAAACATGGAAATGATGCCAATTTAGAAGTATTATATGAAAAGAAATGTTTGTGAAATGGTTAGCAAATGAAATAACTTCAGAATTAATGGGATCATCGAGGCACACATTGATAAAAATCACACTTGGATTTGGAAAGATTTAGAGTAAAACAAATGAATGCGTTTCTTACTTTCGCCATGACAACATATCTTTCTCTCTCTCTCTCTCTCTCTCTCTCTCTCTCTCTCTCCATGACAACAATTTTTGGCCCCATCAGCACAAGATCGTAAATAAGAAATGTGAAACTTTATATTTAATAGCACAATTATTTATTTCTACCAATGAAACAAAACAGCACATAAAAATAAATGTTTACTTCATTGAATGCAGAATTTACCACGGTTAAATATATTTTATGAAGTACAGGGTTTACCATAATCAAACATAAATAACAGAATTATATCTTATCTTTAACTTTATCCTCTATGAAATACAGAAATTGATGGTTAACTGGAATTCAGTTTGTTGAGACGACCCCTCAATCCGAAACGCCTAGCATCAGTTAAAAAATATTTGGCCGCAACTGAGATGTAAAGATGTTCAAAGATTTTAAATTAAGCTTTATCTGAAAATATGTTTTTGCGCGATAAACGTTTAATTGAATATGAATATATAAACAACAGACTGACATCCAGTCTCTTATTAAAAAGTTTAAAGTCAAAATATTGTGGAAGTAAATGAAAAATGAAAAAATCATGTATAATTTGAACCAAGGTGTATGATAAAGTAATATATAAACTATCTATTGTATATGATGGTACAGTAGAATTTCTCTTGGCTTTTCAACATAGCACCATATTTGACTTTTCAGGCTCCACTTTTATTATTCTATGCCTATAACACCCCAGTCACATTTGTCGCACGGCGGCCGCAAGTCGACCGCAGATCAATTAAATCAGTGTATTTCTGCGGCGAGCGTAGAAAACTACGCTCGCCTTGCGGCCTCCGTACGGCGAATGCAGATTTTTAAAGGTCGCAGGGAAGGCGTAGAAATTATAACTCGGAGTTATAATATTTGTTAATTTCTGAGGTCCCCGTAGAAATCAACTGGCTCAACAAGATTGAATCATTATTTGTCAATGTTTCACGATCACTTTTCATTTGATATTACATCATAGCACTATGAATAACATTTATAAATTGTCCTGATGTAAATAAAATGAAAAAAAGTATTATTTATCAACAGAAATTTAAAATTCACCGTGCGGCTGCCGTGGGAAATGTGACTGCAAAAGTATGAGAGCGCAGAAATTCAACGGCGTGCGTAGAAATGTTACTGGCCGCAGAAATGATAGACCGCAGGGTCGCCGTAGGAAATGTGACTGGGGTGTAAATGTATAATGTTACTGTGCACTGTCATACATGTCAATAATCATGTGTCTACATGACGTTTTGAGTCGAGTATAGAGCTAGATTCAAAGCACCGTTCTTGCGAGTTTCAAATGAAAATATTGAAAATGCATATGTATTGAGGTCTGCAACTTTTTATGTCTACACTGACAAAAACTTGAAATTACCGCTGTAAAGATATAGTCCCATGCGGAAGTGCACGTCATAAAACTGATGGGTTAAGGCAATCCATGTGCCGTCCCACTGGCACGGATTTCGGTACAACGCGCATCGGTAGGCCTTTTCGGCACAATGCGCGTCGCTATAATGGGGTTTCGGTATAATGCGTGTCGGTATAATGGGTTTCGGTATAATACGCGTCGGTATAATCAGGTGATCTATTCCAAAATTGTTTCATTTCTTACTTTTAAGTGTTTGATGATGGTCAAACAGAGGCACTTTCAAGATTTTGCTGTTTAGAAACTTACACATATCTGAAACTTTCCTAGCTGAAATATAGATGTCAGTATGAGAGGTGTACCCACGAACTGCTAACCAGAGGGGGAATAACACCAGGGTTCAAAATTGCCATACGCTTATAATGTAAACCTGTATTGAGATGACATACATCTCTGATTGGTCAAAGTCGACAAACAAATGATGTCATCAATGGCGGTTTCAAAATTTTCGAAATACGCTTTGAATAATATTATGTTCATTTCTGGCGTGTTAACCAATATCATAGCTTCTCACTTCACATCAAGATAAGAAAGATGTAAGGAATATTCCTATATCAATTAAAACATCACATCGAAGTGTAGTATTTGAAAACTAGCCGATGAAAATTCGAACGAACGAATGTGGTAAGCTGTATAACGTCATAACTGCTTCATTATTCGTTTGGAATAAATTCCCTTATACGAATATTAATGTCACATTTACAAATAAGATTCCCAAATTACAAATACAAATATGAAGTATCAAATAAACAAACAGATACTAAATTCGGGTGCATTTTATGTTTGTAAGGACTAGAAATATTTGTAACTAACAATTTATTATTCGCCAACTACAGCTTACAATTCGTATATTTCCCCAAAATTGCCTGTTATTTTATCGAAGAGATGTATTTTTACCAATAATTATCTTGCATATTACCCATGAATTGTTGCATAAAGCAAAGGAATATTCGTACATTAGGGAATGATAAAATGAAACTTTACGAATATAAATTTGAGTTTACGAATACAAATGTGAATTAACGAATATAAACTGCAAGTCTCGAGGCAAAGGTCACGTGATATGACATGTGTGGGGGAGGGGTGATGACTTTGACCATGGGTTGACCATATCTCGTTGAGAATGATCACGTGATCTTAATAAACCAACGAAAAACGAATATAAAAGAGCAATTTACGAATACAAATGACAATATTTACGAACAATAAATGTGCACTTTTACGAAAAATATTACCTTGTTACGAAAATAAATTCGACAATTAAAAAATAGAAACGCCAAGGCTAGTACTTATTCATTGATAAATTCGACATTCAGTTCGAAGATATCAAATTAATATATTTGCAGAAACAATGATAAAGGTACAAATTAACTCATTTTATTTGTATACGGATAAACAATGTGTCACTAACAAATACGTTTAAGGACTTTTGAATGTATTTCAGTATAAAACACATACATATACGTTTTAACGAAACAAAATAGATTAATGAACAGAAAAGGCAAACAATGAATGAAAATACTCAAGTTACGAACATAAATGTGCATTTAACAAGTACAGAAGTTCAATTTACGAATACATACTCGTATAGTAAAATACGAATAATAAAGCAGAAAACATTCCATAAGCAAGAGATGCAATTATGTCTGTCATATTTAAAACTCTGGGACTTTCCCTCCTCTTAACTGCTAACTAAGGTTTTCAATGTCCTCTTCGCATTCGTTTATTAATGATTAAACAATGTCTTTACATGTCTTGCCTTGCCTACGATGAGTTTGATCGATGTTTCATTTTAGGTAAATAGAACAGTTGTCATTTACTTTGGTGGTCATTCAGTTAAGTTAGGCCAATGTACACCCTTATTTGCGAACCATCAACTCTTCTCTCCCCGAACTTATTTCTCCACTCGCACATCGAGTTTCGACATCGCAAACCATTGTTCGCGGGAACGAACGCGGTAAGCGAGGTGTCGACTTTTGGCTTGCAACCGAAGATACCTCAAGAAAAGCCAGAGACGAAGTTTTCCTTTGCAAACGAAGTTGGTCAAGGGTAACACGAATGTGAAGAGGACGTCTCTAATTGGTCAAAAAGAGAGGCGCGGCATTCTTCGTCAGATTGAATCGGCAAAATTCGGTTGTATGGCTTACCTTCGGTTGTATGGCTTACCTCGGGCTGCATGGCTCAACCTCGATTGAATGGAAAAGATCCCGTTCCGGGTAACTGACAACCGCGTGAGTTAGTCCCTGATTTGAATTTCCAAAGAGCTCTAGATAAGGAGTTTGTTGTCCGGGTGTCCGTCACAAAAACCAACTACTGCCTTGTGCTTGTCTTCTTACATATATGCTCTACACTGGGTTTTGTTACATTTTGCCGGTAACACTCAGGCTTTCACTTAGAAAATGAGGATTTAAGCAAGGATGTATTGACTTAACATGGAGATAATGCACTAATGTCTTAACATGGGGATATCATCATATTCTAAGCCATCATAGATATTTATTTGGGTAACATTTTTATTTCCCTGTACCTTTGATACATGTCACACTACCTTTTTAAGCATTAGTGTTTTTGATTACTTATAAAATGCATTGACACCAAAACATTGTGCCATGCAGATTTTTTACAATTGCAGAAGTGTGCATCCTTTGGGAACAATCTTTTAACCTTTTCCAAATCAGGTGACTTCTACCTTCTCAACATATTCAAAAAAGACTATTTGTTGTAATTGTTCACCTATGTGAGTCGAAATATCGAAACTTGTTTCGTTTTTATATCACATCCAGGTCAGTTTCTCATTTTGAACTAGTTTAAAGTAATTTCATTCAAAGTTATGATCTTAATAAATCATGCTACTTGAAGATGAACGAGTTATGACTGCGTATTTTCATAAAAGTCAGGAGAAATTATGGTATTTCAAAAAATTATTCATGCCATATGCAATGATAAATATTAATAACACGAGAAGTTCAAACTACTTGTTTTACAGGGCTATCTGTAATTAGCATGTTATTTTTCATTTGGTGTCCAACTGTATAAGGAAACAAGTCAGCTTGCCTTTTATTCTAACAATTGAACATAACATGAAATTGAATACATTGCAAATAAAATTTCAAGAGGATATAAAATAATAACGAGGTCCACTTGAGTAAAAAATAAAGATTAGAAGCAAGGCTTGAAAAGTCATAAAAATATTATAAAAGGCTATATATATTGTTTGCTTTATAAGGTGTTGACGGTTGGCATTTTCATATTACAAACATAGCTGAAGATTTCACTCCATCAACGGTTGGTCATTTTCAGGCGGGCATACACAAGGATCTATTCTTATGGAGTCGTCAAGAAAGCTCTCCTCTTCAGCTCTTTTTATATGATTGTGTGGTGTCTAAGAAAGGAATATGGTAAGTGTCGACGGTTATAGCAACACCATAGTAACTATAGCAACACCATAGTAACTATACATTTCACATTGTGACCGTGTCTTGCAAACGACGGTCTCAAGGTAAAATGTAATTTTGGTATGGTTAACGTAGATACGTTGCTAAAAGATCCCACGGAACGACTCGGAGGCTTTTTAGGCTTCAGGTGCGATTCGGAGTTAGCTAGTTGACCGTTCAGTGAGTACAAAACGTTTTTCTGTTCTGTAAATGACTTTTTTGAGTGGCTATTGTTATTCACGGAATAGAAGTTGACATTGAAATTCACTTCACTACGTGTTTTCAATATAGATGGAATGATAGATGTTATTGCAAATACCACGATAGATCTAACGAATCAATCATTCTCTGTGGCTTTTAAAAGATCAATATCAAATAAAGCCCAACTGATTTCAAACTTCTGATATGAAAATCCTATGCAGATTAGATTAACATGAGATATGGGCATATTTACGATAATTGATATTTTTGGAAATTCATGAATTCTGCTATTCTACCACATCCTGCGCCATGTGTATTGATATCAACGACATTATATTGTTCTATCGTGATGTCAACACAATTGTTTACCATGACCATGCGATATATATTGAAAATGTTGCTTATTATTTCTTAAACTGATTTTGAAAATATCAATTATCGTAAAGCCCTTATATAGTCATTTCAGATTGGCGTCTCTTACATGTGGTGGAGCTGCCAAATATGGACATTGTCAATATCGTCTCAGTTCAACAATGGTCGATCTTGCCCATCGCTAAATCGAAGACCATTGCTATTTTTACAAACCATTTGGAGGAAGGATGGTATTAACATCTTAAATATAAGTGAAATAAGCATTAAGAAATTGAATACTAGTACATGAATTTACTTCCAAATGTGAAACAAAGACAATACACTGGTTGGGAGTTATTCTTTAAAAAATCTTACAAAATATTACAATATTTGCTTACAACAGGCCATGCCATGCTTATTTAAATGTGCAACAGTTCTGCTTTTATTTCATGATAATGCTTTGATGGTTATAGGTGATAATTTTGAAAATGTGCACATTCCGCTCTTCACCACATTGCATGTTAAAAGGCGTTTGATTTTTGGAAATATTTGCTTCCAACTAGCTGGTTTAACTAGGCTACCTGTATAGTATTCCTTGCTATAACTTTGATAGTTGGTTCAGTTGTCCTGAACACAATCTTTGTTTGGCCTGGACGAATCGTATTTCAAATCTGAATCGATTGGATACATAAAATTACAAGTTTCATATTAACCGATAAGGTGAAGTAGTCGAAGCTTACGCGTCACATTACCATAAGAATGGATTTTAATGGGTCCTTTCAGATACGGCTTGAGAAGAACTTCACTTTTTTAATTTACGACGTCCTTGTTTGCATTTTCTTTGAATACATTTATTTCTGAAACCTCTGACACGGCGTACAATGTTTGTCCACACAAACTACAATAGTTCATTTTTAAATTGAACCATAATCCCCTTAAACTTCTACGAGCACCATTCTCCGAGCGTTCTTTAACATCAGTCATTCGATACTAAAGAAATAGCAATGTGTAAACAGTAACTTAATTGTTCGTTTTTTTGTGTTGGTGGTGATACTTTTTATATAACGTCAGGTAACACATATCAAGTAGCATTTGTGGTTCAGAAGTGAATCAAAGTTCAAAATTAATCAATTACCTGGATTCACTTACCGATTCAATGAACATGGTCTAAAAAGTGACAAAATGGAAAAGTCAGTTGATCCGATGGAGGTAAGTGCGAACTTTACTGAATTGCAAAATTTTACCAAAAGATCAATACTTGCTCTAGATCTAACATGTCGTCTAATGGATCTCTGGTATCCTGTTTCCCATTCTAACATTTATTCTAGAGCCCCGTGTGTGTTTGCGCATCAGTGGGATTGTATCGATTCTGAGCACGAAGACCTGTGCGCTGCCAATATTTTTAGACTCCCAACTGATAGGGATGTGTCAAACACGATACATTAATCTGCTGTAAAATTTACAATAACGCCATGTTCAATATATGGGGCTAAGAGTGACACGCATACTTGAAATCAACGAAAGAAATCTGATCATTACAACATGTACACGTACATTATTATAAAAGTTTCTATTGTTTTTGTATCGATCTTCTCACAGCTATCCATATAATATATTACTTTAATAAACATTACTCTGGAATTTATATACAAGGCTCATGTGAAGAGATCAATGTTCCATGCGTAATTATGATACTAGATACAGTAGTTAAAATTGTCAAAGCTTTCAGACGGTATATGGATTTCCATCATTGGTAAGCTGAGGTAAAATGATAAATCAATTTCATAACTAACCAACTGCCAGGCTTATCATAACATAACTAGGATTAGACAAAGCCGCTGCATAACGACATCAATAACAATTTTTATTTCTATAACTACTATTAACTACAAGCAGGATGTAATCGGAAACTATCTGATTAAAGACTACGATTGTTTTAATCTTTCATCAACCGTGGTTGAGAATTTAATTTCAAAATATATGATAAGCTAAGAATTGTAGTTACTGGTAAGGTTTGCGCTGGTAAGTAAACGTGTTTCTATGCTATCAATAACACACTTTGACAACACGGAATAAAGTCCAACAGCGATTGTCATGGTAATTTGTTATAAATTTCTGACTGGCGACTTTGTTCTTAGAGTTATAAAGTCATTCACCTCATCATAATCTTGGAAATTAACATGGGCTACTCAGGGGACTACTTTAACCTGGAGCAATTGAATTTTCATGAGCAATGGCGTCGGGGCATGTTTTCTAAATATAATTTTGGAAAATTATAATCAAAATGCGATTAATCAAATAGAACGTCAAATAGATGAAATCATAAAGTAGACGTAGCCTTAAAGTCCTAGTATGTAGCGTTTCTTTAAGAACTACTAAGTAAATCGAGAGTCGTATCTCAAGAGGTAAGTAGAAGAACCAACATTTATGGGCTCACTTAGACCTCGTTCAACTAATGGAACAATATTTAAATATATTCTTTGAACAATTGCTCACTTCAATGTGGAAATGTTGGCAATTACGTTAACAAGGTGAATGAGTGTGCCTGATTAAACCCCTTATTGTATTAATAATACGTTACAAGGCAGGGGAGCTGTTAAATAAACACAAACGATCCTCAGGTATGTTGTTTTTATTTCTTACTGCCACAAAGCAAAGATTCAATGTTTCAAATATTTTGGTCGAACCATTATGAACATGGACGTGAACTGGATTAATGTTCGTCAATAACTTAGTCATACTAAGTGTAATTAAAAGTCATCAAAAGACCGTAATTGGGATACTAAAGTTTGGGTCGAGAAAAAATTCTCAAAATGAAGGTAAGTCATAAATTCGCGTCCTGGGATACGTATGGACTGAAATAATCCAATATATGGCATATGCGCAAGTCTTATCTTCTTGTACTAATACGAGTATGTGCAAATAATATAATAAATATCATAAATGCTTCGTTATCAAAGAATATTGTGCAAAACGCGTCATCGACAGCCAATATGCCATGTTTGTTCAGAATACAAAAGTTCAACGATTGAGAAACGTGATATAACGATATCACAATGTCATACGGCATTACAATGTCATAATAACATAGAGGTGTCGGCTAGACAGCTCTTGTACATATGTGCAAACAATAAATTGTAATCATACAAGCTATATTTAACAAATAAATGAACAAAACAAGTTATCGACAGTCAATATAAAATAATATACCATGTTTATTCAAAACTTTAGAGTAAAACGGCAAACGATATTTTAATATTTCAGTGACTAGATATATAGTATAATGTCAAAATAACATTGGAAATAAATTAATGATAATATTTATTTCTAACTAGGATCTCTTAACTGTTTATTTTTCTTGTGTACTAATATTTGTCATAAGTAATACATAACTACATGGACATTGTGCCTGTTATGTTGAGGTCGATTCCATAGAATAACATTCATATTACACAATGGATGGCCTGGGAACTGAGACATAGGTGCAAAGAATGGACAATGGAAAGATATCAGATAATTCAACCGGTTTTCATTTTGTATACAGTATATTGTAGTCACTTGGCGTGGCTTTCAAGATACCACATGTGTAAAGGTAGGTCACTCAACTTGATAACTATCATCAGTTTCGAAGCTGGTCATGACACTACATTTCTGATTTCTACGGTAGGTCTACCGATCAATCCCAAATATCATCCGTTAGAGATTGTATAACGATGAAGCACTAACTATATTTTGATGAAATATCTTGTATTTCAGGTGTGTGCTAAATTTGCGGGGAATAGAGATTCCCACAATGTATCTCTTTTGCCCAGACAACAAGACAGTTCCAACTGCAGAACAACATGTTGACATACCCTCGCTTACATTGAAGCCAAGGAAACAATTGATAAGGTCGAGAAAATTTATCGTTAACCCAGATTTAGAACCCAAAGAGACTCCGCATTCAAGAAGCATCAGCGCTCCATCGTTGACAATCGTTTTACCACGCGTCACTGAAGAAATTCCTGGAAACGACCATTCATGCGATCGTCTACGGAATGAAAGCGATGTTGGATCTCTCAATGTTCCACGGCAGAAAAGTCGCGATATTTGTAAAGGAAAGCCGTTCATCAATACTGAATTTCCGTTTGCAATCTACGTGGACAACAATATGAAGAAAGACGAAGTTACAATGAAGCAGAAAGGCGTGCTCCCACAAGTTGATGGTCGTTCGTATCATGGCGACCGAAACGAAAATAATGCAAATCGAACGATAGAAAAAACAATATCAAATTCAAAGAACGATCTTAGTTCAACAAACCTGCCAACTCTTAGCCAGAGGCAATTTTCATCCAATTCTGACAACACTGAAATGCGAAAGAAAAACACAGACATGAGACGTGGTCAATCGTTACCAAACATTGCTTCAGCTTGTGGTGCATTTGAAATTATAGACAAAGAGGTTTCACCCCTCCATTCAATTGAATCGTTACCCAAAAGACGACCAACGAAATCAAACGCGAAACAAACTGTCACAAAACACCGAAGAAGTAAAAGTACAGATCGGACTGCAGAAGCTGTTGCTACAGATCAAGAGACGAAAATCTTAGCCTCCATATTATCAACAAAAAGACAATCTTCAAAACATTCAAAAAAGAAAGTTAATTTTGAAATTCAACAACACAAATCAGCGAATAAAGCAGATTATAATTGGTTGGATTGGAGCGTTTATAAAACAGAAGGACAGTTGAACAATGAGCGAAGTTTATCCCCATCGAGCTTGGCTGCAAGAAAGGGTAGCGCAAGAAATACTACACGTGGTGAATTCAACACTGATTGCGAGTTGTCTTCAGACGATTCCAACAGTAAAACATCGGATTCTGAGACTGCTAGTCCCGAGGACAATTCTGAGAAAATGTGTATACGAACTACCAGGTCAATGGACAATTCAAAGAATTTCGAAACAAAACAGCCTGCAGTCGATATTATTTCGCAAATTCCGAAAAACACGATTATCGTATCCAAACTGAGAATCTCAAGGTATCTTGATAAAGGTAATACATTGTCATTAAACAAAAATATCGATGGAGAACTAGCCTCTAATGAAAGTAAAACAATGGAACATAAAAGTCGATCGTACTTGACTGAGCAACGGCCTTCAGATGTGGCATCTTTGCAAAAATCTATAGATACTGATAACAAAACCAATGATGACCGAATAGGCAATCAACAAACACATTCCGATGTCCTAACCGGATTTTTTACTTCCCACAAGAAATCCTTGAGACCAAAATACCAATATAATAAAAAGAACAAAGATAACAGTAATAGCAATGCAAGATGTGATGCAACGGGTGAATCGGAAGATAAACCAACCTTCCCATCGAGTCCAAAATCACACAGCCTTTCGGTTCGTCATGCAATACATGGTCTGCGGAGAACATATACTAAGCTTGACAAAATAGAAACAAGATTTACCAAAAACAACACTCATGCAAAACAGCATGCTAAGAATAGTGACAAATCAGACCCCAGACGAACAGTGCAATCAAAAACTACGAAGACCTCAAAAGTAGATCTTAATTCTGTGTCAAAAGCAAAACAAACGAATCATATAGAAAAGAAATCAAAACAAAACAGTGATCATATACATGAAAATAAAGATGAAGCCCTTCACCATGATGATGAAGGCGATGTTGCATTCGTAAGAGACGAGGAGCCTACTCTTAAGGAGTACAATCCAGATTTCAATACAGTTCATGATGACAACAAGCCATCGAGGAAACGTGGAATGTTTGGGTTTGAAGACTATACCAAATTCCAGCATTCTAAATTCGAGAGAGATAATTCTGGTCTCGCGAGGAAAAATTCAATCCTCGGTAAAGATAATTCTTTTCTTTTGTCAACGATAGGTCCAGTGAGGCTGGATCGTGATGCAGAAACAGTCAATAAACTAAGGAAAGTCAAAATAGCCGAAGAAGTCTCAAAAACCTAAAAAGCGTGTTGAATTATCAAACTTTCTCGCTATAGTCTAGTGAGTTTATTTTAAGATAGGTTCCCAGAAAAATGCCATGGGCATTTAAAAAAAAAATCTGATGTCACACATCTGATACCAAAATATATTTCCTATTTTTATGTTACCACCAAAAAGTGACGACATATCTCCGTTTTTGTGACGGCAGCTTGTGATCGGCGGGTGGCGGTTGGCGTCTGTAACAAATTCATAAAACTTCCAATAACCTAACGAAAACTACTATAATCATCTACAAGTTTTCAGAAGTTCGAATCTTACTTTAAAATTAAGATTTGATCTTCAGTGACCTTTTCAAGGTCAAAAAAAGGTATTTTCAACTTGCTTCAAATTGACCAATATTTTTTCAAAATCATCTAATTTCTAAAGTTCAAATCCGACTATAGATTTGGCCTTCAATGACATTCTCTTAATGACCTTTTCAAAGTCAAAAAGGGCCTTTTACAACTTGCTTCAAATGGTGTGAGTCATATTTTCGTTAACGTGTCAAGGTTATGATGCTTGTTAGCTCCTATAAGCATAAAGAACTTCAAAAATAAAAGCTTGAATACCAGATTCCATATTTACTCTTGAAATTTAATTAAAAAGTTGGACGTTTTTTTGTTCTAGTTTTGACCTGTCATCGCCACTGGTTTTCTTCCTGTCATCCTCTTAGGTTTTCAATTTTGAAGTTAAAAGTAACATTTGGCAGCAATTTACTGTGTGAGCACAGGATCTTATCATGGACTGCTTTCGAATGATGTGTGGCTATCAAGAGCAAATCTGACACTAATATCACCCTGTATAGCCCCTGTATGTAGACTCTGATAGCTGGATATGGATAGACTTAAAGATGAACAAGATAAATGCTCACCACATATGCTATTTGAAATAATAAATAAAAAATATTTTGCAACACAAGAACAAAATAAATATGTACTTATTTCGTTATATATATATTGCTAACTTTCATACCAATCCTTATACAGCTTCCTTAACAATCATATACTGATAACAGAAAATAGTCATCCACAAAAATACTGAAATATGAAGACAAGTTTAAAATAAAATGAATTTCCAGTTTTCTCAACAAATGATTGTTGAACAAAAAGCAAGTTATAAGAAGCTTCAAATAAATTAAAAAATTATTTCCAAAATGCATGTGTTCATGAAGGCCATTAAAGGTAGAATCAGGCTAAAGACCTTACTGTTCTTCAACTGATCATCGGTTGATGCTTTGCACATGTCATGTAAAATAAATTCATCATTTGATAAATATCATACATCTGATATTTTAGATCTCAAATTTGGAAAGGTAAAAGACACAGTCTCGGGTGTTCATGGTGTAATATTTCCATGATTCTAGCTTTAATGTTTTTCCTTTTTAGCATGAAACAAACACCTAATTGATTTATAGATGTCACCTCAATACGATTCCATTAGACACTAGTGACATCTATTGGGCTAACAAAGTAAAATAAAATATTCAGTTCATTCAATGATGTGAGCTCTACCTGAATTCATTTCTGAGTTGGCGATTTCTCTTCAATGGATGACTATAACCAAACTTTAAAACATCAATACGAAATCTAGCATCAAGGGTAATAACCAGGCCTCACCATACCATGAGCATTTGATCAAACAGCTGCTAAAATGTTTAGACCCTTGCTGAGCTACAGAGCAAACTCCCAATATCATGAGCTCTGGTTATTTCATGTGATTATTGTAACTTTCTTTCAATAATTGTCAAATCTCCCTCCCAGCAAATCTTCCTGAGGTTTCATTTAGTACACTTATGTAAAACACATACTTTGATATAGCTAACTAATCACAATACTGAATAGTGATACTTCCCTATTCCTTCCCCTTCAATCTTCAAAGGTATACAAAACAAAATGGCATAGACAACTGAATACTAGAATAGTATTACAATGTCCTGATTTGGTGATATCTGATTTCTCTTAACCCTAAGTATTATAAAAGCACGGTGAGTGGATCATGAAATGTTCTATTGTTGAAAACTCGATCAGATGTAATAAACATATTTTTAGATCCACAAATATCAAACTAAAAATAAAGCTACTGGTGCATATTTCAATAATACTTGGGACTTATTTGTACTAGTCCATATGCTATAGTTACATTTCAGGCTCATTCTGATTGGATTGGCTTCACTGATTAAGTAGATATTTTCCCTTCATTTTGAATTACGCTTACAATGACTAATTTTGTGTGACACAACATGAGGCCATTTATAGTGTAATATATGTTTAATGTCACCTCTTTTCTACTCTTTGACAAATTTTCAGAAAAGAACAATTTTATGTGCCAAAATAATAATTCAAATGACAATAGAAAATAAAATTGTGTCCTTTGATCATATTATTTGTGAAGGGAGTTGCCATATTGAAAACTTTTCATGTATCAATCGCTATCATAGTATCTGTTTTAGTATTTCTATTATTGAGTTGAATTTTGATTTCTTTTCAGCTCCCATCCTCTTTGGACCTTCATCAGGAAGTTAAACTTATAATTAACTTTGAATGGCCTAAATTGACACATAATTTTGATATATTATTCTTAAAAAATGTACTAATGAAAACGATGTGAAATGATACATGGGCTAATGGGCTAGTACATCTCAAGTACCAATTCAAAAAAGATTTGCCTTGTGCTCCAGATTTTCAAATGGGCAAATTATCACCCTAATTTCCCATATACCATAACTTTACCCACATGGGAAGCCATTTGCCAGACAATGTCTATAGTTAAAACATGATATCGCATATGACAATTTATACAATATATTAAAATAGTCACATGATCTATACAATTTCTACATTAGATATCCCAATGAGGGAATGTAACTGTACACTATTTTACAAAGGGGTCAGACCAACCTTATATTTACAAAATTGTCCCAAGGAAGCACATCAGTTTTCTTAATTTATGCATATCCAGGTATTTGTCTCTCCTCCTTTAAACAGATGAAATAATGTCACTTTAAAGTCCAGTTTAATACCGAGTCAATATCCAAGATTAGAGAAAGTTTCACCATCTTTCAGTATTTGGTGCATATTTAACAAAATATGGTAAATTAGAACTTCTTTTACACTTCAGTCAAAATCATGGTTTTCACCAATGTAAATTATTAAGAGACAGCACCTGTCTCATGCCTTACTAACAGAGAATGGCTTAATGGATATGATATTCAAACTAATAAAAACTGATCATCAATGACAGTAGAAGATCCTATGTGCAACATTGGGACGTACAATGCTCAACTCAGCTAACCAGCAGAACAACTATTATGACACCAATTACCCTTGTATATTTACAGACAACATTCAAAATATTATGAAGCAGACTAAGCAACAAATACATTTTGTGACAATCAATGCCAACTTGAAACTATTGTATGTGTGTATACACAAATAAAAAGTGTACATTAAGTAGTTATAATGAAATATGGCAATCAATTGGGTGCTTTTTATTATGTCATTGAGATCTCCTACTTTTTATTCTGCTAAAGTTCACGGATATTGAAATAACATACCAGTAAATATTTTAAGTATTAAACTCGTAGCACTCTGGAACCTTTTAGCAGATTTCAACCTTTGGTCTAGTTAAATACACCCAAAAAACAAAGGTCAAACAAAATTTAAAAAATAGAAGTTATGAGAAACTTAAAACGTTTCCCTTCTTTAGCAGAACTACTAGAACATAGCCTTTGTAGTTTGATGTGAGAGGCATCTCACTGGTGATCCACTCGATAACGCTGGTTACCGAAACGGTTCGTTTCGGTAACAAAATGTCGGAACATCAAAGGTACGATTTTTCTTTCTTCCATATCTCACATGTTGTAGGCAGACATTTTTAACACACACATGTATCAGTATCATATGTTTAAGAAAATGTCGTCGATTTGATTCCTCACTTAAGTTACAGAAACGTTTTTTCCAAAAACAGTTAAGATCTGCACTTTTAACCCAAACCGTTTATGTAACTTAGTGATGAATTAAATCAAACATTCTGTTGTCTTCTGAGCTATTTTTTTCGCAAACATGAACATTTTCTAAAACATATGATACTGATATACGTTTGTGAGAAAAAACGTCGTGGAGATTCTGCCTACAATACATGAAATAAGGAAAAAAGAAAAATCGTACCTTCGACGTTCTGACATTTTGTTACTGAAACGAACCGTTTCGGTAACCAGTGTAATCGAGCGGATCACCAGTGCATCTATCAGCAAAGCAGGATTTTAATAGTGAGACGTTTTTTTTATGGCTAGATGGCCTAAACAGCCCAACATTGTCATCATATGTGCTTTAATATGGGGTCGATTATCTATCCCTTCATGATCTGAAGGGCAATCATATCACACACTTCTATGTACAGATACAATGCACTCCCTGTATGTAGATGGTACACTTCTCAAATAAGGTGCATTATAGGATTCAGATGTCAATTTACCAATGCGTCCATTAGGTTAACTGCAGGAAAGGACACTCATTTAAATATTTTCCATGATATCAAAAACATGCATCTTGTCGAGTCGGAAAATATCAGTTGGCCCTCATACTTATTGGATGTAAAAAAAACTAATCGGCTAATGACTCTTTTGCTCCACCCAGCTTTCCTCTATCAAAGTCCTTTTAGTGGCTTGATTAGAAGAGCTTTTATGCAACACGGATGACATGTAAAAATCCAAATCCAAATAATAAGACAAAGACCTTTATATGTTTATGAACTGCACAAATCATATAAAGGAAGCAGTATCTCATACTTGAGTGGGTTTGGGGTAGATATCACCCGGGAATATATATCATATCTGAGGAGCGGGCAGTATATATTATATATGTCCCGCTCCAGGGCAAATGCGGGCAGATATAATATATCCATCCCGCTCCCGGGAATTTTTCAAGTTTTAAAAATTTAAAAAAAATTAACATTTGAAAGTTTAAAATTTGTTAAAAAGTTTAAATGTTACAATTTCATTGTATTGAACTAAAGGAATAGTACGAAAATGTTAAATACAAATTGTGCTTTTGCAGTATAGGCCTATCTTGTCATTTGAAAAAGGTGGAACCCCAAACCCACTTAAGTATGAGATACACCAGTTATGTACGATCGGTTTTGGATATAGGGTATATCCCTCGGGAAATATTTATATCTCCCCTTGGTCCCTTCGGTCCCTCGGGATGATATAAATATATTCCTCAGGATATAACCTATATCCAAAACCTCCCAGTACATAACCCTTATTTATGCAACATGCATGATGTATATGAGCTTATATATAAAGTCAAGTGTCTGCTGGAAAAGCCAAGTTGAACAATGCTTACAATATAATAGCCTACATCCGAAATGAAATCTGTGTTCATGGTATATACATTGATGTATTGAAACATAAATTATCTTCATGATTTAAATATTGATAGGTCAAACGATGTATTATGCTAAGTATGATTTAACACACAATCAAGATCTGCAACATGCAGAATGAAGAACAGCATGGGCAAAGGTAAAATATCAAGTTTTTTGCTAATTCAACAATGGCTCAAATGAAAGTAGTCTTGCTTCAAAACTGTGGACCCCCTCCCCCCTTATCTACTTCACCACCACAGGGATGTGTGTAGGCGGGGGATGGGGTTCACAAGGGCTTGTAGCTAGACTTAAAGTAAAGGCTCAAACCAATTTCCTCTTAGCTCAATTTTCTAATTAAACTTATCCAATATCATCGCACACTCATTGTTGCTTATCTCATACAAAACCAGGCTTTCTACCTTTAAATTGAAATAAGTTGAAAGAATGACATTGAACTAGCCCTTAAAATTAGTTTTAATGGTTCATGAACACAGTTTCATTCCATGGTATAATTTACAAAAATATTCTAAGACTTTGATTGTTGTCACTGCCACAGTTTGTGTAGATGCAGGTTCCGACTTAAAACTGATCTGATGTCTGAGACGAATCGTAAAGCATCTAACATCGGGAGAAGATTGAGAAGTGCTGTGTCTGTCGGGTCTGAGAACCAAGACTTGATAGGTATTGCATTATCTGGAAAACAACAGGCATTGCATTGTCTTGAAAACAACAGATATTGCATTGTCTTGAAAAAAGGTTTCAGACTTTTTCTCAGATAAGAGGTTATAACAATATCTGAACAAGGCATTAACATGTGAAATGTCACTACCTGCCATTTGTTACAGAAACCAAAAACTGAACACCAACCGCTGAATGCCAATGACCATCCTCAAAAATAGTTGGACACTATCAAAATATGTCACAGCTTCTGGTAATGATATAAGAACAGATGTTGCAAGTATCAGGAAATCTAAATTTAAAAAAATCTAAAATCTGTTTCCTATTCTTGTTTTAAGAGGTAATATTTTTGAAGTATGGTCATTACAATTTACATTAATACATTCAAACTGACATTTATCAAATTATGTCATTTTATGCTGATAATTAGATAGCATGTTTTGGGGTTTTTATTCATAAAAAACATTTGAAAGCAGTAATTTTTTATACACTATGAATAAATATAACATGAAACTGAATTACATATACAATATCGCTTCGTAGTACTATAACAATCATTTCAGAATTTTCATATATCAAATTAAACCCATGTTTTTTTTATGCTAACTTACTCCGAGAACACTTACCTGGGTATGCCCTGTAGGCCCCAGGGGAGTTATAAACTATGAAAACACTTACCTGGGTATGCCCTGTAGGCCCCAGGGGAGTTATAAACTATGAAAACACTTACCTGGGTATGCCCTGTAGGCCCCAGGGGAGTTATAAACTATGAAAACACTTACCTGGGTATGCCCTGTAGGCCCCAGGGGAGTTATAAACTATGAAAACACTTACCTGGGTATGCCCTGTAGGCCCCAGGGGAGTTATAAACTATGAAAACACTTACCTGGGTATGCCCTGTAGGCCCCAGGGGAGTTATCAACTATGAAAACACTTGACAAATCTGTGCTTATTGCAGACAGGTCTTTAGTGTAGCTACCAAAGTCTAGATTACAATGCTGAAACACAAACCAAAACAAGTAAAAAATCAATTCATTAGTTTCTGGAATCTCAAAAATGTTTTAATAGCACATTTTGTATTGTAAAATTCATGAAATCCAGGTAGAATTTCAAGCTAAGTATTTTATCTGTCAATGTTGTGATGAGATCAGATCTGATATACAGGCCAGGTGTTCCCCTTCACAAAGGGGTCATACCAATATTCAATGAAAACACAAGTTTTTTCAAAAACTAAGATAAATTATCAAAAATGTTGATAGAATCGTTCAAAATTCTTCATACATTTTGTCTTTTAGCAAATCTCACAATTTTAATCAGAAATGCATTTCAAGTTATTTTGAAGATTTAGATTTCAATTGCTTTAATGCTGGGATCACTTGCAATAGAATAGGTTCACGAGCCTTGTAAAATTTTGTACTGATTTTGAATAGCAATTTTTGTCATAACTCCCTTCAATAATGATGACCTATTTCAAACAAGTTCGATATGATATTCCACAAGTTGCTTTGAATAAATTGTTGGAATACAAAATAATTATGAGATAACCCCCAAGTTTCCTGGGAAAAATGTTCCACTCTGAAGGTTAGCTAATACATGCTGTACAAGCATACTGCCAGCCTATAGATGTTTATTCCTTAGAGCAGATTCCGGATTGCGATTTAAACTGTATTAAGTTAATGTAAAAGAAAATGTTCAGTAATTTTAATTGTACTTTAAATTAAAAATTTTGAAGTGTGTCAAATGAAATCTCTCTGGCTGTAGTCAGATAATGCATAATATTTGAATCAAAAGTATTTTTACATGTAGAAGAGAAAAACGATTTTGTAAAAATGCATCAAACAGTGCCAAAAACTTTTTAGGCCAAAAAAGATTTTAGACATACCCACAACCCAGTACACTTGGTAGCTTGGATATGTAATATTATAAACACCACTTTACTAACCTGCCTATAATATCTTCTTTTTAAAACACCGGTACCATTGTCTAATTTGTCGGCAACTGCTGCACCGTAGATCTCCATACTGGCTGTAAATACTACCAAGTCATACCATTGGGATACCTACAACATGAATTTCAGATTTTTTACAAAAACTATTCACACATGACATCCCCACTTCTCCAGATATCTTGTGGGGGATGGGTTGAGCGGCTGAGGGGGAAAGGACTCTAAGCAATACTAAAAATACTGATTTACTTTCATTTTGATCATACAACTTCTGACAACAACTGAACAAAAAAATATGAAGTTGTATGAATACAGTATTGGCATTGCTACTAAATCAAACATGCTAAATAATATGAATAATATGAAATGAAAAATGAAACTACATCTACATAAATATCAAAATAGGTAAGAGAGTATTGGACACGGGTAAATCATGATGTCATATTGGGTTCTGAAATTCATTAAAAGTACCTCATTCTATGAAACAAACATCGAATCGATGTCATCCTCATCAGGTATAACTGATTATTTCATTACACAAGAAATTCAAGTGAAACCCTGAACTTGTGGGGGTCAACCCAGTTGTCCGAAAATTAGGGGATATATATCTTATTTGAAAAATACAATTTTTTTAAACGAATCTCCTTGTCGCAACCTCTGTGAATCACAACATAACATTGGAATAACGTTGACATCATTGCAAAATTAGGCTAAATATGCTAAGTCAAGACGTTAATTCTTTAATGTTTAGCCTACGAAAGTTCATATACAGGTGATATAGATGTTCAAACAAACAAAGTTAAATTATGTTATTCTCATTGTAAAATGGCGTTTACACAACATACATAGATAGGGGTCTGCAATTTTTAAACCAATTTTCTTTATGGCCCATGGGCCTTTTTTGAGAGGGAACAACATTTTTCCAATCGGTGATGAGCGTTCATAAAAAGAAAAATAGCTTTCCCAAGCCAGTGGGCATTTATTTAGTAAAGTTGACATGTACATCTTTTGAAACCAAAACTTATTCTTCATTTACGTACTCTGTTCGAGAAATAGAGATTAAATTAAAAGGATGAAGAGAGTACATGGCGAAAATGAAACTTCTTGCGAATGGGAGAACATCCATTTTGATACGAGGACAGCCTGCCTTCGTTTCTAGTTGATCCTAAGTGATTAAGTTAAGAATGTTTTGTTCTTTTACGATTTGATAAAATACAGAGACTAAGAAATTAAATGCGACGAAATATTTTGACAACGTAATATGTATACTGTTTTATTTTTAAAGTACTATATGCGTAAACTTATTTTATCTGTTTCAAAATGATTCATTTTATTTTGCCTAGCCTATATAAAAGAGATTGAAGAAGATAAGATAAACTGTTCCGTAATATATATTGTGTTTTGATAATCTTTTTTTAGAATCACAATGTAAAATAAATCCCCCGTTCCTGCCATTCTGGTAACGTGTGCAATGGATGCAATTCAAAGTGAGAGAGAGAGATCTATGAACATCAGAATGCGTCCATGCCATTAATTTGGCCAAATACATTGCATGAAACTGGCCTAAGCTTAGTACGTCTCCCCTTTCTCTGGTAAATTATGACTATATTTTTCGGAGTAATGGGTTTCGGACAAGTGGGTTTCGGAGAACTGGGTTTCGGACAACTGGGTTTCGGAGAACTGGGTTTCGGACAACTGGGGTCAGGCCTGTCAACTGTCCCGCAATTTGCGTATTTGTCACGCATTTGCTGAAGAATTTGAAGTCACGCCAGTTTTTTTTGCGTGACACAAAATGTCACGCAAATACGCATTTTACCTGGTAATTGTCACGCAAATATGTTTCTGTAAAAAAATTTTCAAAATATGTTTATGATACGGTAAAAATACGAACGTCGGAAAAAAACGAACGCAATTTGTTCGGATTTGTCACGCGAATCCTGTATATGTCACGCATGTTCATTGGAAATTTTCGTACCTACCCCCCCCCCGTTGACGAAATCGCGAGCGTAGCGAGCGCGAAAAATTTGAGGTTATAAAAGTTTAGCAAAGGTGCTCAAACTTTGGCCAAAGGTGTTTAAAAGTTGGCCAAAGGTGTTCAAAATTTGGACAAAAGTGTTCAGATTTGGACTTCGGTGTCCAACATTTGTAAGTCACTCATATTAGGTGGTCCCAAGTTGACAGCCCTGTGGGGTGCACCCGAACTTGTGAAGCTTGGGGATTTGCATATTCTATTGAAATTCTTTGACAAAACACACCTATAAAACACTGCAAAATCCCCCTTTCAGACAAAAAGATCATGATTAAAACCTCTTACTTTTACTGATATTAGATAGACAAGAATGGTTTGGAAGGTCAATTTTTCTGTAAATATGTTTTGACTGAGAAATAAAAAGATAGATTTGATCAATTTCAAGAAATATCTGTTTCTAAATAGCCTTAGAGAGTGACCAGATCAGTCTGACCTTGAAGTTTTAACACAGGCCATCAATTTCACTTCCAAATATGGAGCTGTCAATCAAAATATTGAACTGTGTGGAAAGTAAAAGTTATTTTTAGTTTGACTGATGTGGATGATGTTCATCTTGAATTGTTCTCAAATTGAATTTCTGTAACATGCTCAAAATTTCATTTGTTAGCATTTAAAATGTGATTTTTAATACATATATGCAGGTCATAAACAAATCAATATTCATCTTTAAATTGTAGATATGCAATAAACAAAAATATCAAAATAAATACGTTATAGCTGGTGTTTAAATTATAAAAAAAGATCTATCTTAAAATTCCAAAATGAAAAGATCTATCTTAAAATTCCAAAATGAATAAAAGAACTATTTTAAATTCTAAAATGCACCTGGATCAAATAATTATATACAAAAATAAAATGTGTAATATATATAAGTAAAAAAAACATACAGGATGAAGTTATTCAAGCCAAACTTAGTGAAGAGCTCATCCAGAATGAAAAACTTTCTTGTTCAGGAACAAGAAAAGCTCATCCCTTCACAGCTTGTGGCCCTTAAATCACAACAAAACATTTCTCTTTCAATATTTTACACCAAGAGAAATCCATTCTTTATACTCCTTCTCATTGAAGAGTTTTGAAGAGCTTTTGCTATTAAATAAACCTAGACATGACAATCAATTTATTTTAATCTATTCACGTTCCGTGACGCCTCTAGACCCAACCACCATTACAGACACCAACTGCCATCATAAAAATGCAGACCATAACAATATGTCACCACTTTTGGTTGTGACATAATACATTAGGAGAGATATGTATGTACTTACTATTTCTAAGAAGAAATCTACATGTGGCCTTTTATGTACAAAAAATCTCACTGGATGTCTGTCAATGACAACCTGAAAAACATAAAATGGAACTTTTAAAGCACACTATTTTCAAGGGCATCTTATTGTGAAAATGATAATTGCGTAACTTTCCACGGAACTGATGTACTATACCCATACCAGCACTGGCTTGCAAAAATGCTATGAACACTAATGATTGCATTGATCCACCAAGGTTAGGTATGAGTCTACTGAACAAATTGGCAAAGCCAGTAAAATAAGGGTCAGATCAGAAGTTTGATATAAGATTTATTATTTCTCATTAAGTTTCTAAATTGAAATGTCTTTTGGTAGCCTGTTTCTTTCATCCTTCAAAATCCACATTTATTTTTAATTAAATCTAATCTTTAGATATTAGTTTTAGTATCATCAAAATCCATATCAGGGGCAGAATCTAGCAGTTTACTTAGCATTTTCATGAGGTGGTTGTATGCTACTGCACATGGCTAATTTGTTTGGAATGAGAAATGGTGTTCAAGCTATCGTCCAGATAAAAATTATGTGAGTTAGTAAAAACTGAAGGGACAACAGCAAATATTGTTGCTCATATCAAAATTAAAAATTGCAAATCGTGGAACCCCTAGTATCCCGGCCCTAGTATATAATAAATCTGCTAGATAATTTTGAGTTGCTCCCTCACTCTACTGAAATAACTACTTCTGTAATGATCTAATTCTCTCCTTAATTTACTCTAAGTATTGCAGTTCTACATGCTACAGGAAAGGAGGTACGGATTCTGGACACCTGCAGGAGGATGCATGCTACGGCACTCTGACACTTTACAGTCATGATAGCAGTAAAAATGAGCCGATAAACTTGATTTTCATAATCATATTTCCAAAATAAATAAAAGTGGTATTATCTAATCTCCACATTACAAGAGTACCTAGAAATATGGATTGGAAGTCTGAACTTCATCAATTAATTGATTCAAAACAAAATTTTTAGGATTTAAATCTTCTTCCCCTCATTATGATGTAAATACTGAAGGGATAATGTAATTTACAAGATAAATGTCACAAATTATTAAATTAACTTCTTATTTCCTTATAATAAAATCGGTTTATTTTACGCAAATACTGTTGCATTGAGCAAACAGAAAACATTAATCTGTTCATTACAAAATCACCATGGGGCTGGCTGAGAGTTTGCATCTGTTTTATGGAAGCTAATTAAACAGTATTTATAGGGATGAACACAGCAGTCTGTATTCCCCATTTTTCTCAAATGGTTGAACCTTTCTCATCTTTCTTGTTTCAATTGAGACATGTTGAAATAAAATTTACCAGTATATTCATTTATTTTCATGTTTTTCAACTGGGCACCTGTTATGAATTCTAAACTGGGAGAGTTGTGGTAACACTGTATGTTCCATTGACAAAGAGCAAAGGACAGAAGAATCAAGGTACTGTGTGCAGGCCAGTAGCCAGGGGGTTCAATGGGTTTGAGCGAACTCCCCCCCCCCCCCGGCCAAAAAATCTTTCAAAATCATGCAGTTTTTCCCTATTCTGAGAATTTTTAAGTGTTTTTGGCCATTTTTGGACCAAAATTGTCACAAGTGTACCCCCCCGGAATTTTTCAAAAAGTGAGCTCCCCCTTGGCAAATCCTGGCTACGGGCCTGGAGTGACAACTAAACTATTCATCAAAATTGGTCTACTTTATTAAATGGTACTGGCCAATATGCAAGGTTAATCTTATCTAGATCTAGATCTTAAAACATTGTTCTGACTGGCCAATCTGAGGGTAATAATCTAGTAACAGTCTACTCATATATTGGTGGACTGTATCATCATTCCTTGATCTCAACTCAACAAAGCTTACAATGGAGGTTTACAACATTTCCAGTCTACCTCTGGAGGGAACAACAATTGTAGACTCCAAGTCTGTACTTACTTTTAAAACAAAATCAGGTGGCGTGCCTGGTTTGACAGTTTGACGCAAGACACCATCATGATGTGAGTGTATCAATGTTTCATCTAAATCTAGAATCATTGTTTTTCTTTTTACCATACCTGAAAAGAAAAAAGGGATATTTATCAATATGTCAATCTTTCATTTTAGTGTACACTAGCATGTCTATATAACATTTGACAGTCCAAAAGTCCAATTTTAAGAGTGGTGTTTTATCTGTATTCTGTCAAATTACATTCAATCACAATATAGTACATTGCAATACTGCTCTTAAACGATAAAAATACAACATATTTTACTATTAACTTTACACTAGAACATAAATTTTAACTTCCTCATGGTTAGGATTTTTCCAACTTTAGAATCTGAAGTTAAGATTACACAAATTATTAAATTATTTTTAGTATATAGTACTATGTAAACTCGAATTAGAAAACAACAAAAAATATTTGTTTTTTCTTTCACCACTTGCGGATGGTATGAACTATAACGGTCATTTTTGAATATCCCTCCAAAGCATAGAATTTGAAATTTCTCATTCAAGGTAAGCTTTTGAGATGCCACTTGAAGACTTTATACATGTATATCTTATATGTTGGTTACTTAATTATATTCATACATGTGTCGAATATAACTTTAGTGTAAAGTTATGAACACAATTTAAAAGTGAAATCATTTCAATTGTCATTCATATAGCTACCAATATAATGACAGACAGATGGACAGACAGACGGCTGGACAGACAAGCAGTGAAAAATAGCTCATCCGTGTGAGCTAATAAATAGCCCTGGATTTTGGCACTACAAGTGAGACTGCAAACCTATTATGTTGTCTAAAACCTCTTTACTCTCTTTACAAGGTTAGGTAATCAATAGCTGTCAATATTATACAGTGGCCTGTTGAAGGATGGAGAGCAGTAAGAGATGAACTAAACACTGTACAGTAATTTTGATAACCAATAAATCATCTAGTAGCTTCTCTTGACTTCACCATGCTGAGACTACAGCAAGTATTCAGCATCAGATTTAGAAATGTACTCTACTCTTCTATAGCAATGCAGCTACTAATCACTAATGCACAGAAATGGCAAGAGGTTAACTGTGTTATTAAATTATCATATTTAGCCTAAATTAAGGTTTCAAGGTAAAAGGAACATGTAGCACAATAAAAGAGAATTTGGCTATAATGTATAAGTCAATCTTATGCTTAGATGTATGAGATCCTTTCGCAAAAAACAAATGTAAATACAACAAGGCAGCAAAAGATGGTAGAGTATATTCAATAAAATGTGCAGTAATGGGCTAGAACAACCTGGTTGATACTCAACTTATTTTCATTTGATTTTACATCTTTAGAGTCTCATAAAACTAGTCTCTCTATCCATTCTTCTTTTTAAAGGCAGTGAAGCAAAAAGCGTAGTATAAACATCCTCATAAACACATGTTAGATAAGATACCAGTTGTACAGGTAAACATAAGAGAACAAGAGATACAGTGTTATGTTTAGTTTGTATCTTATCTTCACAACTAGGGAGTACTTAAGAGAACTTCACTGACAAACATGTGGCTTGCATTATCATAATGGGACATTATTTTAATGGTTGTAGTGTTTTATATTGATTTATTTTCAATACTAGAAATCAGCAACTCCGCAGAGTAGCAAATCCGAATGAACACTTCAAGTGAATTCATACATATCTGTATATATGGAAACATAGTATTTACCAGCTACTCTACCCTTGATTTGCAGATATTAAAGATATATCAGAATTTTACCAGTTAAGCATGGGTGACCATTTAGGAGTATCGAATTAACAAAAATTCCTATATGCCTACTGAACTTCTTTCATTGGGATTATAAGGGACTTATGGTCAGTACCAAGATATTAACAAGCAAGGCATTCACCACCATTTGTCACAGACGCCAACCACCAATTACCAACCCACATCAAAAAAAATGGAGACCATAACAATATGACACCACCTTTTGGTGTGGCACATAATAAAAATAAGGCATTAACATGCCAAATGTCACCATCCATCATTTGCTACAGATGCAGCCTGTGGAATTCCGAATACTGTCCATAAAAAAGTTAGAGACTATAACAGTCCTTGTGTGTCACCACTTCTGGTCATGACATAATTACCCTACAGTTCGGTATATTGCCCTCCCCTAAAAGATATTTAAATGCAACATTTAGTATGATTAAATTTTTCAAATTAAACTCACTTCATTTTTAAAGATGATAAACATTTAACAAAATGTAATAGACTTTATAATTCCCCTTAATGTAATTTTTGAGGTCAGAGCAGAGATCGATAAACTGACCTCGTCCCTATTATTAAACCACTTATCCAATCACTTTACAGTGAAGTAGCAATGAACTTGATAAAATAACACATTGTATCCAAAATGTACATAAACACTAAACAGTAATATAACCTGTCTTCCCCGAACAGCATGCTTATCGACTACCTGTGTTAAAAAAAAAACTTTCAAAAACAAAATGCCTTTAAACGACTGTTACAGCATTAACTTGATATGGTATCAAAATTGCTATTTTTTCCAAAATGGAGTATTTGGCAAATGACGATGATAGGTTAAACAGCAGAATTGACATAAAATGAAAATGCACACTACTCAATATGAATAGCAGTTTTTTTGTACCAGCAATGATTAAGGACCAATGGATGGACAATAGACTAATAAGCGATAGACAAAAACATGGTCATTAACATAAATATCTCCCGCAATGCATCACTGCAAGTGGGACAAATTTTCATTGGTCCGTTGATTAAACCAAATTCTCCCAGCCTTAAAACCATGTTTTTGCATATTGTCGAGGCGATAAAGGTAATACTAATTTCAAGTTACAACCCTCATAATTGATAAACATATATAAACATGTCATCAAACCCGCGTTATATATACAGGAATTTGCTTGTTTTTCATATTGAGTTATCGAGTCTCAGCTTCCGGGAACTAAAGTGTCAATAGAGAGCATTTCATGATTATCGTCAGTTTCGAAAAATATTCGTGAAAACGCTTGCAGATTTCCATAAGGACCTATATTTTTATCGATTGTGCAAATATCTGTGAAGAAGAATGTCAAATAATGCTGAAATGATGTATTCAAAATCGGACTCAGTATATTTCAATGGGGAAAATTGGAGCTCTTCAACAGGAGAGGTGAGAATATTGTTGTCATTCTGAACTTTCGTGTACACCTCTATTGCTAACCAGATCCCAAAATGTGTGATGTACTGATTTCAGAATCTCTTTACATCAGATATATCATAGATCCTCATGTTAGGCAACTGATAACAACACACCCCAATTATTAGATTATTTCAAAGAGATAAAGCTCTCTTTTAAAGAACTATAGGTAGATACATAGTTGTATTTCCTATTTTTAAAAAAAGCCTACAGTACTTAGTGTGTTCATGATGCTAAGAATCACTTTCACCGTGTATGTTATTTACGAGACTTGAACATACATAACTTGGTATTTAGATGCAGGTACAAGAGAAATATAATATCTAGCTAATTTAAAGAACAGATTTGGTTAGTTTTGCACCTAGCAGCAAGAACTAGGTTCTAGATCAGACTAGGTATTTCATAACTCTCAAATCCAACACTTGGGATTTTACAATTTCACAAGATTTCATAATTTTTCGTAATACTAGTATGCTTATTTTCATAGATTCTGACTTTTCCAGATCTAATCATCCTTTCATACATCGTGTATGTGTATCGTGTATACATGTGTATGATATACTTACTTAATCTGTGTTTAGACAGGGGTGAGAGAGGAAGTATTTCATAACGTACAGTCTGGTGCTGGATCACCTGAAAAGAATAAAAGAATTATTATTTCAAATGCTAATTGATTAGTTTTGATATCTTCATATTAAACTACTCATTTACATTTGTAACAGAAATCAGATACTGATTCTGAACTAATGTGATTTCATGAAAACAGTCATAAAAAGCCACATGGGATAAAAAATAACCTTGAGCCCTCAGGAAATATTATATTGTCCCTCTGAATAAAACCCATATCCAATCCCTCCCAGTAAATAACCTCTACATATCTCTTCTCAAATTTTGTTCTTAAAGTTTTGAATATACAGTAGATGTTTTATTTAGAACTGTAACTCTGATATAAAGGTATTCCCTAAAACACTGAACGAAAGAGACTAATGAACAGATATTTTTCAGGTAATGGGTTCTACCCATTGGAAAGCTTCACCCCCTCTGCATTTGTAGTAGGTTGGCTATAGACATTCATTCATTTATTCATTTATTTGAAAATATGGGATGTATATCTCATCTGAGCGAAACAAGGATGTGAAAAGGTCATCCTGTACAGTATTTCAGCGCAATAAAATGGGGAATCCCCTATTAAAAAACCCATGCATCACATCTGACATGTCTCCCTGTTAATCAGGGTGTATAAGTTATAAATATACTGGCTTTGAAAACCCCATTCCTTAAAAACCCAAGATGTATATATAACTGGAGTCCCCATATTGATCAGTCAGCAAATGCCTCCCACCCTGATCTGGTACTAGTCCTTTAAAAGTACTTAATTTGATGGGGATCTAGGTTGCCTTTAAATATCAATGGACTATTTGCTATATATAACTGGATAAATAGATGGCAGCATGGCAGAAATTTACATGTTCCTAATCATAAGATACAGACACATATTGGCTTTTATCAAACAAACACAATCGAAATACTATTATGGTATTCTCAGTTTTCAACTTCATGAAGAGGAATTATCAAGATCAGGGCTTGCATTAACGGCGTCCCGTACATGTTAAGGACTCAAAAATAATTTGGAGGACGAAAAAATTGAAAATATTTCCGTTTTTCGACGCAAAATTTTTTTAGGTCAATACTACAATGTGTTTACAATGATACCTAACAAAAACAAATAATTATGATCTCTCACCTTTATTTGAATCGTAAATAAGGCTCAACATGTTGAATATTTACAAATAATCATGATTCTCTCGAATTTTTTCAACTTTGTTTATATTTAGATTTGAAACCATGACACGCCACAGTTTTTCCTATTCAGAAACAAATATTAGGTTATTCATGAAATAAAATGTATTCATTGTCGAATGAACGAACATGCATTTATTCAGTACGTACTTAACGTTTACTTCCGTTTTAAATTCACGGCAAGAAATCAAAAACTGAAAGGTGTTTTAATAAAACAATAGGGGACACACTTTTTTTTCAAAGGACACACTTTTTAAAAAAATTGCGTCCTTGGGACTCACAAATTTTCTAACCTAATGCAAGCGCTGCAAGATGCTCATAAAGGGCTTTGCATGTCCTCATTACAATGTAGTGGTTAAAGGGGTTAGCTTTCTTAAACCTAGACACCTTTTTTAGCACCATTTTTGCGGTGATTTTACTTGTCATTGCAATTCGCTAATACGAACAGAAAAACAGGGAAATGTAATGGTGATTGTATTTTCTGCTTATTAGTGTTACCCAGCTCTATAGCGCCATATAAGTTCACCTGATTATGCAAATGAGAAGACCCCATTGGTTTCCCGGTAGAGAAATCAAAACAGACGCGGAGATCTTCATTTTAACTATTGTTTCTTAACGTTTCATGACCAAACATATAGAAAATATTTTACTTTATAAAGATAGATTGTTTTTACTTTTAGGATTCAATAAAGACAGAGATTCTATGATTTATGGCATATTTGATCATGACTGTATTCACGCCTTCTATAAACTGTCCACCATTGCTTAATCGTTGATTGGTCATACAATAGGTCACGTGTTAATACAGAGTGAATAAGAAACACAACTATTTAGTTAAATCATTCACTCCATTAAACTAGGTCAACGAGGGTGACACGAAGAGGTAAGATTTTTGAGAGATTTTTCCCACACTTTTGATATTTCATCAAATTACTTCTCTTTACACCAGATTTAAACTATTTAAGCTTGTAATATGTATAAGTAGTTTAAAGGCTGCAAAACGAACACAGAATGAAACTACGAATTATACGCAAACAGTCATACATGCCAGGGATCTTTTTGTAATCGAATTTGGATAGAGACTGATATGTTTTTTTCCACCCCTGCAATATGTTAAGACCACCTCAAAACATAGAAACGAACGACATCCACTTTAAAAGTTCCAGGTATCAAATTGGAATGTATGTATCATCCGACTAGAAAAAGCTTATTAACAACTTTTGAGCACATCTTTCAACTTTCGCCGGAAAGTTTGTGCAGATTTCCTTGGGCTACACCGATGAAATTGATACACTTTACTTTAAAATTAATTTTCTCTAAGATAGACTTGGTTTGGAGGCTGAATCCACAGTCAGAGAGAATGTTTCTGGCGAAAATTCTGGGACTTCAAATACTTTTAAGTTGGGAAACCGGAAGTGCTTACCTTTTTTAATTCCCGAATCTCACCGAATCTCTCCGAAATTAGCTCATCTTGGTGACTGTAAATTGCACAGCTGTATTCAATGGAGTCTTGTCATATTCGATCAGCCTCAATTTTAAAGTGTATATTTTATTTTCAATGTGATTTCATCGTTTTTTGTCGACTGGTAAGAAAACGCCGGGCAAATGGCAAGATGGATGACTTTTGACCTGACCTTGACCAATGGTGATCACGTCATCAATATTACCAAGATGGCGGTTTCAAAATTTTCTAAAATCGCTTCAAATAATATTATGTTAATTCCTAGCGAGTAAAGATATCTCTTAGTTTGCTATTTCACAATAAGATAACGAAATGTGTAAGGAATTCGTATTTATCAATTAAAACATCACATCGACATTTGGTATTCGTAAACTAGACGATGAAGATAACGACCTCAAAAAAAAAAAGAGCGAGTACGGGATTCGAACCTGGGCCTCCAGCGTGCTAAGCGAGGATTCTCCCTCTAGACCACCGTTATATTACATATCTTGTTGGGAATTAAACGCTACTTATTTTGAATGCTATGATTCGGAAGTGACGTCACGTTCTTCACGTTTTGTTTGAGAGCGAGAACGAGACGTGCCAGAAGCCCGGCTTTATTGTCAGTCGACTTGTTCAAAGTACATTTAGTAATAATTATCGCTTTTCAGAACAATTTAGGAAACAATATTTTCTATCTACGTCGATTACAAAGCATCTAAGGTACGTAAATTTATATGAACAACTGAGTCAATAGGGATAAATAGCCCAACGAGAGTCGGCGGTCTTGAAAAATACTTGGATCTGATGCCAGTCCTGTTATTGATATAGTTCCAGGGCATTCGAAGAAAGTATTAGATGTCCGTGGCTGAATCTGGGCTATTTTTCTTTGTAGGTGGTTTTGACCTACCCGGAAGCAGAATTTTCAAATCATCTGGAGTTATCCCTTGGAGTTATATCCATTTTTACGATACAAATCATATGTAAAAAGCTCTCTGTGCTTTAAATCAACGGGTTAGTTATACCAATTCATTTTCATTTTGAGACCATATGAATATGAGAGCAGTGAGCGTGGTAGTAAGCTGTCAATAAAGCGGAGGAGTCAGGATGGAGCTTTTTACTTTCGTCAAGCTTTGACTTTAGTCAATATAGAGGTCAGCTGACTAGAATTTAGAATTTAGGTTCCAGGCCTCAGTTTCATTTTAGAATTGAGCTTCAGTGAGGTCATAGTTCAAGTGATTCAAAACAGCATCAAGTAATAATACAGCCCAAGCGAATAACTATAAAAAATACAATGTGATGTTAATTTTTCAATGCTGATTCTATTGACCCGGGATTAGAAGACGTAATGATCATATTTGCATTTGAAATAATCGATCTTACCGATCTTGCTTGTCTCCGAAGGCAATAGCATATGAAACTCCATACTTTGGCAGCGAACAGGAAGAAACTCCGAAGTCCCATAACACAATATTTCAGCATACCAGATCATGTAGTTTCTCCGGATTCCCCGTGGTCAAAGACAATAAGAATGATGAAAGGTTTAGTCAATAAACAGTTATTATTTTGTGCATCCACTATTTTCAAAATTTCATACCGCCATTTAATTTTCCCATGAGTCTTGGTCGACTGCGCATTGTCATCGCGCATACTACTCGATCAACTAGTAAAACCGACCAAGCTTTCGCATTGAGACTGTGCGGTCCGTTGATTGAAGTTACCATTGATCCAATATATTTCTGATGGATTTCTGACTAAGTTCTCTGCTTTTGAAATACTTGATGATCAACAAATTAAAATCTGACCATTTATTGCAGTTGTTTACCAAGATTTGAACTAGACCTAGGCCCGGACCTAGGCCTAATCGCGCTCGGAGCAAGATCATAGCCTACGGCCACACTGTCAAACTCCTGTTATTTGTATCACTCTGGAAAATGGATCAAGAACTTGGTAAAAATACACATTACTGTTTTTTGATACTCCAGCAATACTTTCAAAACGGACGGTATAGAAACAAGGACATAAAATGATTATTTTTCACTAACACGGAAAACGGGCCTCAACTGACACGTTTGCATAATTTACCCGTCCCAATGTTCATATTAGTCGGATCAAAATGGTCTGCATTGATAAGTTACTGTGCAATTACAGTAAGCTTACGGTGGGGGTCAAAATACATCATTAAAGGTGTTCCAGCAGTGGCCCCGCTGAAAACATGAGGAAGTCCCGCTGAAAACATGAGGTCCCATTTTACTTATTTTGTCCCACCCTTGTGATCATGTTGGCTACATGTAAGCTTATGGTCCCGTATTTACATGGATTCACGTCTCTCCAATTCGTGTCTTCTAAAATATTCTACTAAAACATGGTGGACTTTCCAACTAAGACTCATGGAGATCACATACTTCGAATTCCCAAATTTATCATCTGAGCTATGAACATTTTGAAGACATGCTAACCATTTAGCAAGATTCCTTAAGATTTGACAAAATTGGAGACCTAGTGTCATGAATTATTGAACACCCTTTATTAACCCGCCATAGTTTGCACAATTGGGATAAAATATCCCAAATATACTTGGTTTTATATCAATTTAGTACTTTCTATAGTGACATCTTAGTCACATCTAGACTTTTAAGAAAAACATAAAATCCAGGACATTGAAACATGGCCGGATTAGACTATCACTTCATTCGTTCGTTAACGTATCAATTGTCCACCAGTGTATAGTTCAGAGTTACTTATATATAATAGCACATGTATAGTCCAAGTAAGATCATTACCCACCTGCTTTTCAAACAAAAATACACCACACGTTTCCGCCCCCTGAAAATAGAGTCCTTAATGACAAATGGAATCTGTCCTGGTTCCAAAGCACCATTGGAAAGGTTATAGTGTCAGCTTAAAGGCCCCATGTAAAGTTTAAACCACTTTGGCTTATATTGTAGTCTTACCCAATGTTTTCAAAGTGTGATATGTGAAACTTTTTTTTTAAATTTCAAAAAGTGGTTTTTGATAGACTTTTTGTTCCAAAATTTGTGAATTTATTTAAAACCAACTTTTAGAGATCACTCATATCTTCTAATCAGCCACAATTAATACCAATGCATAGCATTCATCCTCCCATGTTTTTTGCCGAAAAAATTAAGAAAATCGGTTGATAAACAAGCGAGAAATGAACTTGCATGAAAATGGTTCTGAGAAAAATGCATTTCAAAATTTTAGTTCTCATAGAAACCAATGGTACAATGATATCTAAAACATAATTTATTCTTCTTTTTAACCTGGTTAGACAATCAACATTGGTTTTTTTATGAAAGTCTAGCATATTTAGAAAAGATTGACATCGAAAAAAAAATTTCAATTTTTTTCAAAAAGTTTTTGTTACCTTAGTGACATCACTAATGTTTCAAAATATTTTTGATATGCTAAAACATTGAAGTGGCTCATTAAATATGGAATTTTATTATTGAAATAGTGTGTCCTTTGTTCAATCTTTGCATTGGTGTTAAAAATATAATCTTTTTTGAAATGCATTAAGAAATATTTGATGATTAAGAAAAAAATTTTGTTCAAAAATCTCTAAAATCACTTTTTAAGTCCTGACAAATAGGAAATGAATGATAAAAAATATTTTCAAACTTTAGACGGGGACTTTAATGGATCTGGATTCCGAGGTTTGCTTATGGTTACATTTTTAAACTTACTTTCCATAAAACTTCTAGCTGTCACGTCGACATGCATAATATGAAATATGGAGTGGTTCGAATTTATAGTTTCTCATGTGTAACAGGTCAGTTCAGTAAAACATACATTTCACATAGAACCACCCTCCAACCCTCATATGAACTAAGTAGAGAAGCGAATTTTACCCCTTGGTGATGAAAGGGTTAATTTTTCAACTTTGTAACCAGCAACCCTCCATGCAAAAGTAGACTAGATCTTTAGAGTTCACACTCTGGCCTTTCTAATGCATGGTTTATATTTGAATTTTTGAACAAACAGCGGCATTCTTTTCTAACACATGAATTTCGGGTTCGCTTCCAACAGTTTACATTCTTCAGTTTTTGATTTTATAATCAGTAATGAGAGGCCAAGTAACTAAGACAAATATTCATAATGTATTTTATTAGATAATACTTTTATATACATGGTAATACATTACTCATACAATGGTGATAATTCATTATATACAATTTATACAATTGTAATTAAAAACTTTTTTATCAGCAAGGCTGGTTATCGCAATATACATTGTACACGCCTCTTCCTAGCGACAGGTTTACGAAGAGTCCGGTAAATGAATGATAGCTATTGGATAGACTAGAAATACGGCAACATGGTTTGCATCACTCTAAATAAATATTTTTGGAAGAAATGGTATCAAAAGAGCTTAGTAAACGACACTGCCATCTTTCTATATAACCCAGAGCATAGTATAAAATTGAGTATACGGTCAAGTCAAGTAACTTAGTCAACATTCGATATTCGTATGTTCATCAATATTTACTAAGAATGGTGCCACAACTGAAGTAAACTTCTGGATAATTATTTTCAATAAACCTATCAGCAAACGTGTAAATGATAATTTTGATGTTCTGTTACATATTGGTGAAGCAATCTTGGGGAAATGGCCTAAATTTCTGATTTTCCACTGTGTCCCTGTATACCCCTACTTCAAAAGATGTATGTTATTTGTCGTTTTTAGTATGAACCAACCATAAATGTATGTTTTCTTGTTTACATACAGAATGAACTTTCTGTTTTCAAATATCGAAAGATGGTACTGCATTTATTTGTTAATGATATGGAGCAAACAAATGCGTGTCAATTTACACTGTAATATCCTACATACTTATATTTCAAGGGTAGTTTTGAAGAACAATCCAGAAAATCCATGTTTTCAAATGGATTCATCCTTGTCAAAGAACGTAAATGAGGATATGCGGTTTGAAAAACTAACAACATGTTTCAAGTTCTTACAATTCTTGGTTGAAACAAATATTTTGAAAGTTGTGATTTCGAATGTAATATCCTACTCAATGAAATTTGTTGATATTTGTGAATTTTTTCTTTCGGAATGCACATTGCTGGATCACAGAAACTTGCCTTGTTCGCGATGCACGAAACGTGTATTGTTATTCTTGACGTCGTTCGGATATTTGGATGTGATTGACGTTTCGTTAATCTCCTACCACTGTAACTTCCAACTTAATTTTTGAAAGCCAAATATTATAGTCACGAATTGATATTTAAGTCACACGTTGATTGCATACATCATGTGTGTACATTAACTGTCGAATACATGCCGCTTTACATTTATATAAATATCCACAGTTAACTCAAATCATCAATTCTCGAAACGGTTTATCATATTACCGGCCTGGTGAGTTTAATGTTACATTTTAATTTATAATTATGGTATCGGATTTGAGTATGATATTAGTCGAGGCTTAAACAAAGCAATAAAATTGCGTGAAACCTTTTGTGAAAATTCGAACGATTTTTCAAGAATCCTCCTTCAAAGTGTTACCAAAGTGCTCCCCGGGAGTGGAAATTTCGTCTTGTGTAATCAAAATAATAGCGGGTGGTTTGAATTTTTGTTTGAGTTTAGAGCTTACATCTATAAATTTAAAAACATATCGCCTCATTGAGAGGTACATGCAGATTTTGGCGATCTATCATTATAAAAGGCTAAATATTGTGCAAAAACAGGAGTTGACACGCTTACATTTGGAAATGAAATTTCCTACATAATTGCCGACTCATGTTTAAAAGTCATGAAAACAAGGTTGAACACAAAACATTGACCCAGTTGCTGTCTATTTAGCATGGGATCACCAAGGGAAATATTATTAATGGCTTAAATCGTTAACGGTTAAGTTGTATTCCAAGAAACTTATTAATTTAGTAATGCAAAATGTTCAATTTTGTTTTTCAATTATAAAAAATCGCACCTGTAGAGAACAACGTTTACAAAATTATTTAAAACGGAGATATTTACTTATGTAACATTCATTGGCATGTGTCAAGGAGTAAATAAGAAGAATATGCCTTTCATTCTATATCTTGTTCCCAAAGGAGTTTGTTAAGGAGCGGTATATCCTAACGTACTTTTATCATCCCGAACTCAAACATTTCGAATACTTATTTTGAGAACGCTTTGTTAAGAATGGATTCGAGATGTACTCAAAATTAATACGTTAAAATGTGTATTATCATCTTAATAACTACCTCATAAATTATATTGGAAATCAAAGATGTACGATTTTTAAGATTTTAATTTTCGCATGTTGACTTAGTTACTTGGCTTGACTGATAAAGGAAAAAAATAGTCAAGAGTATATCATTTATAATGCTCTAAACAGTGATGGCAATAGCGTTAAAAGGCTTTGTGAGGTGTCTATAGAACATGACAATGATCTTAGCCAAACAGCAGACACAGGCGACTCCAATCAATACAGCATTAAATATAGAGTTCCTTAACTCGGGGTTCCAGTTCCTGCTATGAACGCCAGAGAGCGCAACTATACACACGATGTATGGGCTAAACAGGTACCTGGTGAACCTATCTAGAACAGTCATGTCCAATGTAAAGTAAACAACTATCTCTGCAGTAACTATACTTAATGATATCGTAGATGCGATACTGTTTTCAACATTTGCCTTGTATATCAAAACGGATGTAAAGTTTAAAAGAGTGGCGAGAGTTGTCCATGTTGCATAGAAAGCCATGCCATTTTGAACGGTAAATCTGGTCAGCCAAATGTCCACTGCATTTCCAGATTTTGATAGATAATCGGAACTTTTGTTGACTCCCCAGATTGAGATACCGATGCAGATATAAAGTGTGAACGGCATCAACGCAATCACGCATAGAGAAACTATTATCATCTCCCTGTCCCAGAGTATCAACCAGGATACATTTAATGCCATGTTCAAGATCCAGACTCCGTACATAGCCGGGGGCATGTGCCCGGGAGAGACGTATAGGTAGCCGCTAGCACTCTTCCTGCAAACTGTAGTCCACGCATAGACGATCCAAATGGCCTGCCATAAATAAATTGCGCCCCAAATTGAAAATGTCCATCCAGCCGGAACTATTTGATGTTGATATTTATTTGATATCCCCCCGGTCGTGTTGAGAAAAACACCTCCTGAAATTTTAAAATAAAAAATTAGAATTTTAGAATGAGCAAAAACCAACTGTTGGTCGTAAACAATAGTCTTGCTTCAAGACCCTCGACTATCCACTCTTGTTCCTATACGTGAACAGACTGACAGATGGGGCAGCAAATATATTACAACTTGCGTGTTATTAGAATAGCTAGGTTGAGGAAGTACTATTTAATGGCAATAAGTGACTCTATGCTAGACCATAGGATCAATGAGTTGATGAGTGTTAAGTTCTAGAGTTCGTGATATCACTCTGGACATCACACTTTTGATTTTTAAAATTAATATCTATGCATAATTTTGATGGGAATTATACGAGTAACGGTGTATTTTTAAAATATATTTGTTGCACTTTGGTAAATAATTAGCAAAATATTAGATAAATACAAAGCTACATCACCCCGGAGTAGCCTGACAACGGTAAAGTCAGATACATACATGACCGTCGCTTCAATTCTTCAATCACTTGGTCCTCGTACGGGACTTTATCGTCGCTAATTTTGTGCGTGTATTAAGCTCTTGTGATAATGTATCATATGAAATCCCAATTTCGATCAAATTGGGTCGTGAATCGCCACAATATAGCGTCTTCGATATCAGTCGTCAATGACAACGGAATCTGAATTTGGGACAACGGTATATGGTAAATTATTTAAAATTCAGATTCCGGTGTCATTGGCGATATCGAAGACGCTATATTGTGGCGATTCACGACTCAATTTGATCGAAATTGGGATTTCATATGATTACATCATCACAATAGCATGCACAAAATTAGCTACGATAAAGTCCCATGAAATGAGGACCAAGTAATTGAAGAGTTAAAGCGACGGTTATGTTCGCCATTTCTTGTGACAACGGTATCTGACTTTACCGTTGTCAGGCTATTCCGGTGTGTACATGGACAATTTTATTTTACTAAAATCAACTTTATTTATTAAACTTCCCAGTGTGCAAAAATCCGATTGTTCAGTTTGGGGGATGGTCAAAATATTTTCTAGCTTAACGTATTAACAATAGAGTTGGTGACACCATTATTTTGTTTGATTATGATTCTAATCCCAAAATTATGCCCTTGTCATCCTATATCAAGAGTTTGCTCGAGCTATTTGCAAGTCCGTACAGAATATCATCCGAGTAGCGCACATGGACATCGTAGTTTAATACAAAAGTCAAACACAAATATTGATAACGACAATGGTAAAACAAATAAACCTGAAATAACCCTACCTAATCCTTGTCCTGCCGCACTAAGGTAGTTGAAGAAGAGCGTATTGGCGAAAAACAACGTAGAGAGCACAATGAGGATGATTCTTCCTGGGCTATGTTTGAACCCTTGCATTCCATCAATTCCTTCCATACTGAAAGTAGCTGCAAATTAAGAAAACGATTACGATATGAGTGACAGTACAGTCATTGTTGTATCTTGTATATTCGTTCTAGTTCCTAGAGATAAACTCAACAGCTGCAAAACTTAGAAAAATACCAAGCAGAAGTGAAGACTGTATGTTTTTATTATGGCTGGGTGTAAACCAATCTTTTCAAATCTGTTTGTTTCGACCTTTCACTGTAGCTCTTTCTCTCGATTTTCTGCAAAGGATCTTCTATCAACAAAACGGGACTTTTCAATCATACGAAAAGAACAAAGCTAGTACTGATCTACGGCAACCGTACGATGGCAGTACCTTCCCAAAATTGATGGTGTAAATATGCAGCATAAAATATGCTGAAAACGTGAAGCTACGGCCGCCGTAGAACAAATGTGACAGAGGCTTAAGTCTCCAGTTGTCCCCAACATTTATAAATATTAATGATGAAAGTACTTTTACATATATTACGTATATATATTCAGTTAAATGTCGGTTGAAACAACAATTGTACGTTAACTGACGAAAAGGGGTGTCGTATATATAACATTACGCATAGAATAACTACAGAGTTATATTTAAACTAACCTGATATGCTTGCTTTCTCTGAAACAGGTCTGTTGATCCAGTCGTAAAGCCTAAGTAAATCTGAGCGCTAAGTAAATGTTTAAAATATATATAAACGTTTTTTGAATTATATAATCGATCAGTCACGATTTGGTCCACGTTGTTTATTAGCGGTATGTCTAATGTAGTGATCAACTGATTTGATTTCCCAAAGAATTTAATTAAATATGACAGGGCATGTGTACAACAACGTGAGCTGTAAGTGTTATTACATTGATATCAACAGTTTATTGGGCGAGGTGCTTTGAGAATGCTCGAGTATTGGGATATATAACCTTCTTATCTTCTGGTTTATCGTTTGTCTGTTTACATTGTCAACTTTTGTATTTTATTGATAATAGGTACATCCTTTTGAACCTATTGAAGTTACAAAACACATTTTTATGATTACATATATCGTTTTTTATTTGTTTTGTTTTAAGTGCATTTTAAGTACAAACTATAACTAGCTGACTTTCGTGAGCAACCATTCAGGTACATTTTGGGAATCGGTTGACAATCGTTGCGGGAACTTCAAATGCCTGAAAAAAGACGTATACACGTTCATAAATATTTTAAAAGATGAGGATTTCAACCATAAATGTAGGCCATTTGAGGCATATTGCCCATAGAAATCCTATTGAAACATCGGTTTGTTAAACTTTTAGACTTTTCTGCTAATCATTTCGAATTCCTAGCTGGCCATAGATAAATCCAATCTTGCACCAATCAGTACCAACAAAGAAAACAATGAGTTGCTGAATTAAGGATATGAAGTTTAAAGGGGTTAGTACAGACTACATTCTAGAAAATATATCGTCCAACCCCTGAAGAGGAAACTGACAAAATGTCGAAACCTCGATGGCATATTTCACGAGTTGTAGGCACTTATAAACTCCAAGAAATTTTTACCACAAACGTTTGTCAGTGAGCGGTGAAAGTACAGTCCCAAAGAATACATCAAGCTCTTTGAAATGGGCGAGGAGCGGCACACCTCCACCCAGGACCGTGAGAAGAAGTGGCAGCTCCTACACATGAGGGGATAATTAGCACCGGGATAATTAGCAACCCTGGCAGAGCGTGCAAAGCTCCGACGAGAACGCTGTCGTCAGAGAATAAAGTCTTCATCGCCACCAGTGATGGGGACATCCGGGTATTATTTCGTAAACGGAATCGGGTTAAGTGCAGATCTTAATGACCGTTTTTGAAGTTCCGTTTACGTAACAAAAGTGAGATGGTGTATTATATCGATGATTCTGTCGTCTTCTGAACTATTTGTTCGCAAACGTTACATTTGCGATAAAAATGTCTTGGAAATTCTGCTTACAACGTGTAAAATAAAGAAAAATTGTAACTTCGAGGTTCCTACTTTGAAGAGTGTTGTACCATGGGCTTTCATCTAGTTGAAAGCCCATGGTTGTACCAGTGTAGATGTCTATACAATTATTTTCAGACATTATTTGAGGTTATAAACAGAGTAAACAAATTTGCTTTGGCACGTTTGAAAATCACTGTGCTTTAAACATTTTGCATTTATTCATGGCACTTTAAAGGCAATTGAGCAGATCGTTGTTCCCTCTTCAAAAGAAGAGACGCGAAAACCTTTCCTTATAAGGTCAAAATATTTCCCATGGTGCAGTTCGCGGAGTAAAGTTCGTATTATCTCTGCAATGTGGATTATGACCCAAGTAAGTGTGTTTGCATGTTGATGTGCATATTGTTCACGGCGACTATCCAGGCCCTGTATATCGCAAGCAAGTTCCCGGCCGCTGACATCGGCGAGCAATGAGCTCATGTTTAGAAGCGGGGCTTTGAGAGATATGAAAAATATAGTTACAGTTGAAGAACGTCGTCGCCCTGCAATTGAAATACCCATTGTACTGTGAAATAAAGTTATACTGAGTTTCACTTACTAAAGTTTCATAGAAAATTTATATTTCCGTTTTATCATATCTCTCAAGGCTACGCTTCTAACATGAGCTTATTTCTCGCGATGTCAGCTGGGCCTCAATAGCCCCGGTGATTGTTGGACTTTGTCAAACATTTAGCCACTGCACGGGTAATATCCAAAGCCCCGATATGAGTTCGCGATCAAGTTCTCGCTGAAATCGCGAGCATTGTCCTATTTGTACCACTTTGGAAAATGGACCAAAAGGATGAAAATACTTATAACTGTTCTTTGATACCCCAGCAATACTTTAAAAACAGATATATTTGACAAACAATGACATCATGACAATTGATTATTTTTCACTGTCTTGGAGGAAAAGGGCGTCAACATGCACGTTTGTGTAATATACTGCTCACACAGGGTGGGCCAAAAAACGCCACTTTTTTCAAAATGCTATAACTTTTTTTTAATTTTTGATAAAAATCATAATTTGCATACCAAATGAAACTTGAAGTTGTTATCTAGCCATGGATCATGAATTGCAAACTTTTACTTGAATAAAATATGTCACCAGCGTCTCACTTAAACATGTGGTGTGCCATGAGAAATAAGCATATTTTGCTTGAACTGATATGGCCTGAGCCCTGAGGCAAACCCCAGTGAGTATAGGGTATGGGAAGGTCTCCAGGAGATTGTATGAAGGCACCTAATCGAGAAAATTGCTCAACTAAAGCATGCAATTAAGACAGGTTGAAAAAAAACTTACCCAACATTTCATGGATACTGCTATATCAGCAAGGCGACTAAAACTAAAATATATCATCAATTAGGGTGGCGGACCAATTGAACTCCCCTTTTAGATCAAATATAATCCAAGTTGAAGGACTTGTTACATTATATTATTACTAAGAACCCCTGGCACTATATAACTGCAAAATTTGGGGTATGTTGGTTGGAAAATAAAAAAGTTGTAGTGTCTTGAAAAAAGTGGCGTTTTTTGGCCCACCCTGTATATTACTTTTAGCGTTATAGACCGGGTGCTTTTCTGCAAAAGGTCTCTCTGTAAAATGTGGTAGGCGTTTAGTGTTAAAAGTGTTCTGACAAGTGTTTCTTATGTAACTTTTTATGCGGAATTCAAAAAACCATGTTGGCAAGCTGAAATATGATTATTTAATCCTTAAAATACCATGTTAGTCCCCCTACCCCCAAATTTCACCCCTATCAGGGGGAAAAAATTCTTCAACCTAAAATAACTTTGATTTTATGGTTTTTGTAAGTGAAATACATGGACATTGTATAAATTAAACATTTGAAGTATGAATGATATGGATTACCCTTAAGAAATTTGAATAAAAGCAAAAAGTATGTACCCCAGGGGGCAAATTTATGACCCATTTTTTACTTTTCGTGTTATAACTTTTTTATTAGACAATGATGGATGCTTAAAAAAATCCATGTAAAAGGCATAATACCTGGTCTACTAATCCTGCAAGAATCAAAGTAATTCATTCGATAATTGCCTCGAAAAAAATTAGTGAATTTAAGAAAAAATGACATTTTAGCTGGGACTGATTTTATGCGTGACTATAACTGACCTCTATTGCTTTAACATTCATCCCTCTGTGTTCATATATTTAGCATTTTGGAATAAATCTAAAATATAAAACTTATTTTAGCAAAGTTTTAGGAAGATTTAAGCTTTTTATCATGTTCAACTATTAAAAATTCATGAAATATGATGTCTAAAATTGATAAGTTATACGCATACCCTTGGAAGACCCTTATAATTTCTTATTTATGAACATATTTGTACCAATATTAGTTTTCTAGCTTAGACAAATGATGTATGATATATCCTGGCTTGGCTTTCTGGTGGTTTGAACAATCTTTTAAGTGTTATCATTGAAAATTCATTCTTAAATCATAGGTCTGCAATCGATTAAATTCATGTATACCATTAGTATCATTCTACTGGTATGAGCATAATTGAACTAGCTATGATTTCATAGATTAGTTGTTTGATGTATGACATATTCCAAGCTGACTTTCTGGTGATTTCAATCATCTAAGAGGCTTAATCATTGAAAACCATTACAAATAAAGGCCTAAACGGACAGTATTAAGGTAGACTATTAGAACACCCTTAATTCCAGGCTTAGAGTACATTGGTACCTACTACTGTCTCATAGCTCGGAGGTTTGATATATGACATATTCTGACTAGTTTTCTACAGGTTTGAACCACCTAACAGGTCTAATCATTGAATATACTTAATATACTAGGTCTAAAATTGAAGTATTCAATAGAACCCTCTATGATAAATTCAAAAAAGATTCAGAATGACATTAACCTTAACACTGGATCTGAATCAGAATTACAATTCTTCATAGAGCTGAACTAGGAAGACAAGGCTAATTTCATTCTAAGCAGCCTGACAATTGCATGACGTGAGAGCAAAAGTACCAATGATTCATACAAATCTTCATTTTAATGGAGTTTTCTTCCCTGTACAATGTTTAGTCATATTTAAAAATCCCCCCCCCCCCCTGTCCCCATTAACCTTTCTGTGTTACTCTTGGGGTTGAGGCAGAAATTCTTGACAAATGGCGTATACTCACTTTGACAACATTTTGAATTAGTGGGATGTTTCAGTTAATGAGAGTTTTTGCAGAGTAGCAATTTTTTGGCAATTTAAATCCAATAGGACCATATATGGGAAATTCAAAAAAGATTCAGAATGACATTAACGTCAACATTGGATCTGGAAATCAAATAAAGCAACTGATTGATGTGATCTCGGATGACTCTTGTAAATCAGAATTACAATCCTTCATAGAGCTGAACAAGGAAGACAAGGATTACTTTTCATTCTGGTAGTAATACATGGACATGGTCCAAATCTTGATACGCTTCACCATAGCCCAAAGAAAGGGAAATTGAGAGCTTCATCTCAATGTATTTCAATGCATGAATCCTTTTTCCATGAGATATGACCACCAAAAGTATGCAAGATGGGGCACAGTACACTTCACTGCTGAAGTTTTGCTTCCTTGAAGACTGTAGCCAAATCCTAAGGTGTAGATGCAATTGATGCTAATTTGTAAGAAGGATCATACATTGGAAATATTACGGTTGGCATTCCAATGCCATTTGTTAAACAGTTAAGGAGTAGAGTACATTTGAGTTGGCTTGAATGTTTCATTCGTCAATGAGGGCTATTGGAAAAGACATCAGCTCATGTTTCATGATTTCATTGATGCCCACAGGTCTGTGGTTAGCTTCATATGTAGTGATAAGATTCTGCAAAACATTCCTGTCTGCCTTAACAACTTTCTGCTCGTTTATATTGGGATTAGGCATATAGTTTAAAAATGTTGGTGCTTGCTCAGTAGATCAAGAAATGTTGTGTCTTTCATCTGACCCTGTTGGTATCAACCTCTAAGACACAAAGACATCCAGTTGTTGTCGAGCTGTCGAGCCTGTTGATTGTTTCTGTGAGTACATCTTTTGTACATATACTTTGGAGATTAAGTAATGGATCTTCTGAAAACATGCCAAACTTCAGCAGCATGTCACATATTTTAACTTCTTCCATAGATTCTTGTTTTGATTTGCAAATTACCACCCCCCCCCCTCTATGGAATCTCAAAACGCAAGTCCAAACATCATTCTTGTTTGGACTCCCCATATGTGATCTAAGATTATACCCCGGTGCCCATCTGTTCAATGCAGATATTGTCTTTGTGTTATGCCTACAATTCTGCCACCCTTCTAACCAATAGCATACTGGCATAGGGGTCAATCAACTTGGTTGATTGAATTTGTAGAGCCTTTTACCACATAGTTCAATGCAAGAATCCTCGCTGAACTGCAGCAGGTACTATATTCTAATAGTTAGTGCATTTCCTCTAAGTTTACTGTGCCACACCTTCCATAATTTTGGTGGTCATGAAATAAGGGATCATGCATTGAAATGCATTGAGATGAAGCTCCTAATTTCCCTTTCTTTGGGCTTGGATGAAGTATAGCAAGATTTGGACCATATTCAGCTCTATGAAGGATTTAATTCTTATTCAGATCTAATGTTGAGGTTAATGTCATTTTGAATCTTTTTTGAATTTTCATAGAGGGTTCTATTGAATACTTCAATTTTAGACCTAGTATATGGAGTATAATCAATGATTAGACCTGTCATTGGTTCAAATCTGCAGAAAAACTAGTCAGGATATATCATATATTAAATCCCCGAGCTATGAAACAGTAGTAGGTACCAATAAACTCTAAGCCTGGAAATAATAAGGGTATTCTAATAGTTTACCTTAATACTGTCTGTTTAGACCTTTATTTGTAATGATTTTCAATGATTAAGCCTCTTTTTAGATGGTTTAAATAAACAGAGAGTCAGCTCGGAATATGTCATACATCAAACTAATCTATGAAATCATAGCTTGTTCAAGTTGATTATTTTGGTCAATCTTGCATATTTTGCTTTAATATTTCAGAATTATTTACTTCATTTAATGTGAATTTTGTTGTGAACATTTAATGATAATCTGCTTATAAAGTAAAAAACTACAGCATTTTACAACACATGCCCCATGTGGCCATCACCCCAGCCAACGAAGCTGTTGATGACTCTCTTGCACATACCAGCATGAATTGCAAAGCTTCTGATGAAGCTATCCACTTAAAATTGAAGAACATCTGAGAATTTGTCTGACACTAGTTTTACTTCTCTAGATAGATTTTAGTCACGCCATGGATAATTGAACAATTGAACAACTTCCTTTGCCAGATTTGATTGTGCATGTAGAGGAGAAGTGGCCACATTGGACATATGTTGTAAAGTGCTGTAGTTTTTGACTCCACAGGCAGATTATCATGAAACTTTCACAACAAAATTCATATTGAATGAACTGAATAATTCTGAAGTTTTGAGGCAGAATATGCAGGATTGACAAAGTTAATTAACTTTTCTTCGGTCCTGTTTTTGGACACCCTGTACCAGTAGAATGATACTAGGCTAATGGTATACTTGAATTTAATCGATTGCAGACCTATGATTTAAGAATGAATTTTCAATGATAACAGGATATATCATACATTATTTGTCTAAGCTAGAAAACTAATATTGGTACAAATATGTTCATAAATAAGAAATTATAGGAGTCTTCCGAGGGTATACCTATAACTTATCAATTTTAGACATCATATTTCATGAATTTTTAACATTTGAACATGCTAGAAAGCTTAAATCTTCCTAAAACTTAGCTAAAATAAGTTTTATATTTTAGATTTATTCTAAAATGCCAAATATATGAACACAGAGGGATAAATGTTAAAGCAATAGGGGTCAGTTATAGTCACACATAAAATCAGTCCCAGCTAAAATGTCATTTTTTCTTAAATTCACAATTTTTTTTCGAGGCAATTATCAAAGGAATTACTTTGATTCTTGCAGGATTAGTAGACCAGGTATTAAGCCTTTTACATGGATTTTTTTAGCATCCATCATTGTCTAATAAAAAAGTTATGACACGAAAAGTAAAAAATGGGTCATAAATTTGCCCCCTGGGGTACATACTTTTTGCTTTTATTCAAATTTCTTAAAATTAATCCGTATCATTCATACTTTAAATGTTTATTTTATACAATGTCCATGTATTTCACTTACAAAAACCATTAAATCAAAGTTATTTTAGGTTGAAGAATTTTTTCCCCCTGATAGGGGTGAATTGGGGAGTAGGGGGACTAACATGGTATGTTAAGGGTTAAATAATCATATTTCAGCTTGCCAACATGGTTTTTTGGATTCAGCATAAAAAGTTACTTAAGAAACACTTGTCAGAACACTTTTAACACTAAACGCCTACCACATTTCCTCTAGATGAAAATGCACCTTGTCTATTAAAGGCAATGGATACGATTTACATACTCCATAATGCATAGCAGATCAATATAATCTGTATTGATAAGTAACTGTACAATTACGTCTGCCATGGGGGTCGAAATACATCATTAAAGGCGTTTCAGTGGCCCCGCTGAAAAAATGAGGAGGCCCCGCTGATACACTTGAACGTGCCAAAAACGTATTAATAACAATCACATAACATCATTCTATGGCAATATCGCAAATATATCTTCTGCAACTTCAGGCAGTTTGATCCATCTGCCAGCGTCGTCATAAAATTCTTAAATGCGTAGACTTTCTACATTTGTACTGTTAAATGTAAATTCTTCATAATTCAATGTTTCCAAGTAGTATACTTCTGAGGACACATATATTTCATTGGCTTGTTTGTTCTTCCGACTGTTCGTCGTTCGTGCATGCATTCATCCGTTTGTGCGTGCGTTCGTCCGACCTTCCGTTCGTACGTGGGTGCGTGGGTGCGTGAATCTTATTGAATATCGCGTATATGATGCGTAAAATCAAGAACATTTATTCTTATTATGAAAATGAGGTTAAACTTTTAACATTTCCTCCGATCTATTACTCATCACATTTCTTAGATGACCTATCTTATTCTGGAAAATGGCAACGAAGATCATAGTGCAGTTTTCCATTACAACCTATCATAATATGTACTATATCAATACAGTATTTGCTGTTTTTTAGAATTGTATCAACAAATGATGTATTCATGAAACTGGGTACAATAGTGGATCATGCTGGGTACGATAGTGGGCGATTTTCACGGTATAATCTGGATTCACTCCAATTTGGAGGGACACTTGCTCCTGTTTTCAGCGGGACCTCCTCATGTTTTCAGGGGGGCCTACTCATGGTTTCAGAGGGGTCTTTGCTATATTGCTCCTGTTAGAAGCTGGGCCTTGAGGGATATGATAAAATTGAAATATATTTAGTGTTCTGTAAGAATTTAAGAAGTGAAACTGAATACATTTTTATTTCAGATAACTATCATTATTTCAACCACAGGACAATGTACATCCATACTAAGTTCAATCATGAATCCATCAAATAGTAAGCTTATTGTCTGTTCTGATTACTGCATTTTCAAATGGTTGACTGATGGTGCACTGTTTTATTTTGACTTATTTCAAAAGCCAGTGAGACTACTTTCTGAACACACCGGGCAAAACTATGCACTGCCCAGAAATCTCTCTCAATTATTGCGTTACTGTCTTTCTTCAAGCTTGGTTTGGTGCGTCTCTGTATTATTTCCTTTAGTTGCTTTGGAACGAAACATAATTAAATTAGGTGCCTACGTAATGTTAACCACAATTTTGAATTGGATTAATTGTTACTTGTGCTATTTAATTAAGTTTTTCCTTTAAAAAAACTTTTAAAGTTCTACTCCATAGAGAATAGCCGCTTCTATGATTCAATGTAAAAAATAAGGATTGGTCCGCTTGGTCACATTTTCAGAAGGTCCATCTGGAGCAAGGCTTTGGGTATGTATAATGTTTTATTTTAGTGAACATTTTCTCTTGTCGGCAGTTATTGTAGAAAATCGTGTAGCCAGGCTCAAGTAGTGACTTTAGTCAGACGGAATATAAAATTGGAGTCCATGCACATCTTCTGAAAAATAAATCAAACATTGCGAAAACGCTTCAATAATACTGAACCTCAATTTGGACAGGGTGGGGTGTTATATGGGGCACTGGTGCCAAAAACGTTCATGCCGATGTCCAAAGGCAGCTATCCCGTGCAAAGATCAACATTTGATAATTCACTTACCCTAGCCCAATACAAATATTTTATCAAGCCATGTTTGTATGATGATGCTCCTACAACCCTCCAGTACTTTCCGCACATTATCTGTGTCTACCGCGCACGTGTAGAAGTAACGGCAAAAATGACTGTCGTGCACAGACATCCGCCTCTCATCGTGCACGATAGCCTGAAAAAATATAAACATATTTTTCGAATCTATTTACCGCAATTCGCACAAATCCTAGATATTCTCCTATTGTCCATCTTTTATTGGCGCATGGCAAGCATTCATACCAAAGTTCCCAATTTGTCACGAGGACACATCCTGCAGTGTGATTATATGTAGCTGCGAAACAACTCAATGTAACGAGCAAGCAAAACATCACTTTGACTATATTCTTTTTACACATGACTATTAAAACCATCTCATATTATATTGCATATCTTAGCTAAAAGCGAACGAAAAAAATGAGTAAACTGCCATTCGATGTGTTGAATTTTGCATTTTATAATTTACATACCATGTACATATTTTTGATAAATGCAGCAGTTTTTATCACTTCTGGATTTGGGATTGTTTTGTTGAGGAGATTAATATCAGCCTTGCGGGATATTGAAGATCCCCGTGACCTTGACCTTGGCCTCGTTGTATTGTCGTTACTTTTGGGACCGGATGTGTCGATGTTTGCCGGTTGTGCATCAACGAACTCCCTAACTTCGTCATCTAAACAATCAAAAGTGGAACACTCGTAACTAGTAACGTACCAACTGAAGAAACAGTATTATAAACCATTCGAGACTGTCCTTGCATTGTTACGGATATGTGACATATATGCATAGTATAAGGTGATGATAGACATGTACGTTTCAAAGCAGATGTCGTGATTTAATTGGAAAATATTTTTTAATTGGAAAATAATTTTTCTCTTCATACCAAATAACTAATAAATCAACAAAAAGTTGAATCAAACATTGTTCAACCAGTAAAGTGCTATTCCTTTGTCGTTTATATCGATTCATCTGTCTATGAACGTCAATAGCAAGCATCTATTATTTGGTTGAATTTATTCATTAAATGATATGGCATCATGTATCCTTTCACTGAAATAAGAACACAATACACCTTTGTCACATCAGATTATTAGTTACCTGAAGGTGTGTAACTTTTGAAATTCTGGAGATGAGCATAATATGGTGAATCTTCTGAGATCTTATCAGCTAGGGTCTGTAAACTTGTTCCGGAATTAACCTTTTCTTCTAAAATGTCCATCTTGTTCAGAAAAAGTATAATTGAGACGTTTTTTAAAAACCTGTAAACATAAATGAAGGATTACATCTATAGTCACTCCTTGGAAGCACTTGTTTATAAAGAACACAAAATATTTCAAGACGATATTGATTCATTTTTATCTAAGCTTAATATCGATTTGATTAGTTAGTGATTCACGTAATATGATAATTTTGGCCACCTGTTATTCCAAGTTTGTTTGAAAGTGTCTAAAGATTCAATAAGCCTATTCCTTGTAGAGTCTTCTCTAAGCTGTAGGTCAAAGCTGCTCATGTCCGCCACAAATAGGACAGCAGTGCAACTTTCAAAAACCTGGATCCACTTTCTCCGTTCACCTTGCTGGCCACCAACGTCATATACACTAAAAGTACAAATGAAACCGTTTGCAATGTAGTACCACCTAAGAGTGTAACAATCTCAAAGTAAATACTATTCGGTAGAAACTCACAAGATTACTCTCGTGTACAATTCACAATCATGAATATGCATACCATATTTAGTTTTTATTTGCAAACATTAATATTAGTTAATATTAGTATTCACCTAAAGTTGACATCGTGTGCAGCGTCTTTTAATGTAAAATCTATTTTGCTGATTCCAGTTGTAATTACACGACATCTTAAAATATCCTGAAGCAGCAAAAGCATTATGGTTATTTTTATTTTCTCTAAATCACGCTTGTACAATTGTCTCCAATTTGATAAATAAGTGACCCGTGAATTCTTAATGTCATCGTTTTAATATTTTACCCTAGTAGCAATTACTATAAACAGTGTCATGATTTTTGGGCAATAGAAATGGCTGCCGTTTTGAAACGAGTCCAATTTTTTGGACACCACTTAGCGGACAATTGAAAATTTACAGAGGGACAACAAGACAGGCATATCAACGAGGGCGACGTAGTGGGGGGGGGGGGTCTGAGCCTTTGAATGGATTAACCCCAAAACGTCAGAAAAACTCCACAGCGTATCTGAAAAACGTGTTAATCAACTCAAAACGTCACTCTCGTAACTTAGTGCAGCCTGATTGATTACAATAGACTACACCATGGGAGCTTATAAGTATACGAGAATTATGACAAATTATTATGAAACTGGAATTATGAAACTGGAATGACCAAAACAAAACTGGCTATCATCGTAGCATCTGATAATAACATGGCAATACAAAATATTTGCCTCGATCATATTTTACCTGGTCAGTTGGAATGTAATCTTCTCTCCTAATCGTTTCAATTTGGTCGAGGAAACTGAAAAAAGCACCAATAACTTTACCATAGAATTCGAATTTGAAACATGTGAATCAGTCGCTATTTATTTCTGTGTTCAAAGTATGATACCAATTAGTATCTATTGTTTTCAAAGTATCTATTGGTTTCAAAAGCATGATAGTTATTGGATACCTAGCTTTCTTACTATTTGGCACTATCTATGAGTTGATATTCGCTTGATCTACAGTAAGCTTCTTGTGTTCCTGAATCAGTCCACAATTTTAGCGAATGATCGTAAAACTCCTGAAAAATAATGAAGACATATATAACTCCTCACTACCATTTATTCAAGTTCAAAATCGATCATCGATTACAGTCAGTCCACAATTTGAGCGAATGATCGTAAAACTCCTGAAAAATTATGAAGACATATATAACTCCTCACTACCATTTATTCAAGTTCAAAATCGATCATCGATTACAGTCAGTCCACAATTTGAGCGAATGATCGTAAAACTCCTGAAAAATAATGAAGACATATATAACTCCTCACTACCATTTATTCAAGATCAAAATCGATCATCGATTCCAGTCAGTCGACAATTTCTGCGAATGATCGTAAAACTCCTGAAAAATAATGAAGACATATATAACTTCTCACTACCATTTATTCTTGATCAAAATCGATCATCGATTACAGTCAGTCCACAATTTGAGCGAATGATCGTAAAACTCCTGAAAAATAATGAAGACATATATAACTCCTCACTACCATTTATTCAAGTTCAAAATCGATCATCGATTACAGTCAGTCCACAATTTGAGCGAATGATCGTAAAACTCCTGAAAAATAATGAAGACATATATAACTTCTCACTACCATTTATTCTTGATCAAAATCGATCATCGATTACAGTCAGTCCACAATTTGAGCAAATGATCGTAAAACTCCTGAAAAATAATGAAGACATATATAACTCCTCACTACCATTTATTCAAGTTCAAAATCGATCATCGATTACAGTCAGTCCACAATTTTGGCGAATGATCGTAAAACTCCTGAAAAATAATGAAGACATATATAACTTCTCACTACCATTTATTCTTGATCAAAATCGATCATCGATTACAGTCAGTCCACAATTTGAGCGAATGATCGTAAAACTCCTGAAAAATAATGAAGACATATATAACTCCTCACTACCATTTATTCAAGTTCAAAATCGATCATCGATTACAGTCAGTCCACAATTTGAGAGAATGATCGTAAAACTCCTGAAAAATGATGAAGACATATATAACTCCTCACTACCATTTATTCAAGTTCAAAATCGATCATCGATTACAGTCAGTCCACAATTTGAGCGAATGATCGTAAAACTCCTGAAAAATAATGAAGACATATATAACTTCTCACTACCATTTATTCTTGATCAAAATCGATCATCGATTACAGTCAGTCCACAATTTGAGCGAATGATCGTAAAACTCCTGAAAAATAATGAAGACATATATAACTCCTCACTACCATTTATTCAAGTTCAAAATCGATCATCGATTACAGTCAGTCCACAATTTGAGAGAATGATCGTAAAACTCCTGAAAAATAATGAAGACATATATAACTCCTCACTACCATTTATTCAAGTTCAAAATCGATCATCGATTACAGTCAGTGCACAATTTGAGCGAATGATCGTATAACTACTGAAAAAATAATGAGGACATATATACAGGGTGTCCGGAAAGTGAAGATACAAATGCTCTAATTTCAACAGAGTTACCTGTTGTGAGATGAAATTGCTACAGATTGTAGAGTGACATTTTAACAATTTATCCTGCAACTGTCATGACAAATTGTTTCAAAATAAAAAAATTATGGTTGTTATGGTAACAGGAGTCGCGGGTATGTGGAGCAGCGTCACAATCATGTTTTATAATTCTTTTCTCCAGTTCATATCATCTTGACACTTTGTCATCTGTTGCTATCATATATCAAATTATGTACCACAACAGCAAAAGGATTAGTACTGTAACATTATTTAGTCATTTTGGCATTACTTCTGTTATCCGGTATTATGTATTTCCCACCATTATCTTAACATTCTTGGTGCATTTTGACTGGAGATTCCAAGACCTTACAAAACCGCCGCTGCCCATTTCTAAGATTGCTGCTAACATTGGCTTCAAGCCGAATCTCATTTTTAATGTGAACTTCTAACAAATATTGCTTTAAGATATTCATTCATACAAAAAGGTTTAATGTCAAGACATTCAATTGTGAGATTTGTTTTCTTTGCTTTGTGAATTGGTGCAATGACTGTGGAGGTGCACTATTGACTTTTCTATTAATCCAGGGACCCTTTTTCTAAGCACTTATATACTTTTTCTTTGATTATACTGGTGACATAACAAAGTTGATATGTATCAATGATATCATTAAACTAAAGACAATATTATGGCAGCAAGAATACAATATTGAACAAAACAAAACATTGACAGGAAATACCAAAATAAACACTGTTTCAAATGGTTATATTCTAGCAATTTATCGCAATTTAGTGATATCCTGGAACTGCTCCACATACCCCTCACCACTGAAACCATGACAACCGTAACTGTAACACGTTTAGACTGTATGTTATAAAAGTTGGTAGATGTATTGTAATAAAGTTCCTCTACAATCTGTAGCAGTTTCATTACACAAAAACTAAAACTCTTAAAATTAGAGTATTTGTATCTTTACTTTCCGGACACCCTGTAACTTCGCACTATACCATTTATTCAAGATTAAAAGTTTTAGTTGAAACTCTCCTAGGTTCAAATACTGACGTTCAGTTAAATGAAAATGTATGTGAACAAATAATCATCTTGGTGGCAAAGTATGCATGCGGTAAAACATAGTCAAATTACTAATGTAAATATATTTGTTTTGTAAACAAGTGCGTGATACAGGGGTTGCCATTTTAGTAAAGGGTGTAAATACGTTTCTGTGCTTGATACAGGGTATATTTAATGGAAAAGGTTAAATTATGATGTTGAATTATTGGTGTCTATCATATATTTAAGAACTGCCATCTATATATGAATATAAAGTTTAAATAACTAACGTGAACAAAAGATTAAGTAGATTCTGATTGTTTTGTTCTGAGAATGCTGCTGCCATCTTTGAATAAACTCTAAATTATCAATGATATAATTATAATCTATTGTGATAACGAACACCTCCCAATCTGAATGTTTTTAACTGCACGGTGGCATTTGGATTAGACAGGTTTTACTGTATGAGTAATAGTAATACTGAAATTAAAAAAAATCTGAAGGCCTAGTCAATCTATTTTGGGAAATATTCTCAGCTATTTGAAATGAAGATCAACTTTGTAAGAAGTCTCTATAATTATTTTTTTAATTTATACAATAACATTATACTCAACTTTAGTTCAAATTCCAATGCTCTGGCCTTGGCTAATCAAAACAGTTCATTGCAATTGTTTCATCAATTATTATATTATTATATTAATATATCATAATTATTTCACATGCAAATACTGTACTGCCACTAATATTTGATGCTGTTATCTTTCACAATTTTGCAATTTTGAAATTTTGCGGATATCAATTTTCGCTAATTATAAATTTTTTATAATTTTGTATCTATTTCTTTCACCATCATATCATTTCTCAAAAAAATTTCCAGCTTATTTGATTAAATGTTTTTAAAACCAAGAAATATGAACTAAACTATTGAAATCAAGTGCTCACTTTAAATTTTTTTTATATTTTCTGTTTGGGAAAATCTGTTAGTTATCAGCTGCATTTTTGTCAGTCAAGATTTCTCTTTATCAAACCAAATCAAATCCAAGGAATGTTTAGTCAAATATCCAGTTGTTCAGGAATCGAACTCAATTCAAAGAATGATTAGTTCCATAGTGTAAACATATACAACTTTGAACAATATTGGTATCAGCCATTATGTTACATTAAAAAAAACAGAATGTAAAACTGTAAAAGACTTTCATGTAAGCAGGAAATTTCTTGAAAGAATACTAAAGGTTTCGCAACAGAATTTAGACGGTCATATGTTGAATTGCAGAAATTTTCTGAAAATGTAAGGTGTGTATGTTAGGCCAATGCATTATCTAAAGGAAAAGTACTAATACAGATGATAAAAAAATTGGAGATTGAGACAGGGAAGGTGCAAAGACCCCATCAACATTTTTTTTCAAAAATGTTTTCCTGATTTTCAGTTCCTTCCATTTTTTTATAATGTTTTCACATTAATATGTTGCATTTGTAGACAAAGTTAACATACTAAAGAGAAAATATTTTCCTTTTAAGAGTTTATTTGTGTCTCCAAATGCAACATACTGATGCATAAAACATTTATAAAAATTGAGTAGAAGGGGAAATTTTAAATTCAACGAACATATAGGCCCACTGAGCATTTATTTTGCACAGGGCCTTTATTAGAAAGAACTCAAAATAAATGCCATTGGCTTTTATTAAGACTAAGAGGGAAATTGAAAACATTTTTCCCAAGGGGACAGGCATTTATTAAGAGGGAAAATAGCTTTCCCAAGCCAGTGGGTGTTTATTTCGAGGCGTATTATCAATCGAAGAGTTGACACATGGCCTTCATATACTCATGCAATAGTATCTATCATCTCTGATTGCACACTTCTGTTTTACCTTTCAAGCATTCGATTTGGATTTTGGAATGTCATAAAGCTATGCAGTCAAAAGTAATCTTAATACTTTTTAGTGAAAATGCATTTATATTTAAATGCCATTGGCTTTAAAAAAAAAAAAAAAAAAAAAAAAAAAAAAAATTTAAAATGCAGAATCTTGCGAATGCAAAATCCTCGAAATCCGATCACCTCCACATCTGAATGTTTTTTTTAACTGGTCATGGTGTTTTAACTGGTCATGGTGGCATTTGGATTAGACAGATATTACTGTATAAGTATTAGACAGATATTACTGTATAAGTATAATAGTATTACTGGAATTCCAAAAAATCATAACGCCTACAATGCTAGTAATATTAAGTGAAAATGCATTAATATTTTTTCAAAATCAAGAATCTTTCGGATGCAAAAACCTCGAAATCAGACGTTTAAATCTGAATGTTTTTAATTTGTAGCGGTGGCATTTGGATAAGACAGGTTTTACTGTATAAGTATAATAGACATTAATAGTATTACTGGAATTCCAAAAAATCATAAGGCCTATAGCAACAATCATGTGAACTTCAGGTCAAAATTCCAATGCTCCCTTGGCCAATCAAATCAGTTCATTGCATTTGTTTCATCAATGCTCTCAATATCATAATTATTCCACATGCAAATACTGTACTACCGGTTAATTTGCGAGTTTAAATTTCATGAATTTTGAGAAATACCAATTTTGCGGCCATTAAATTTTGCGGATATCAAAGGTTTAACTTCCATTATTCTCTGAATCCTCAAAATTAATTTATCTTATCTACAGTTATTACACCTACCCAATATCATATACTTTGGATAAGATTTACAATCTCTACACAGGCAATTTTTTCCATTACATTTTCTGTAAAGAATGGCTATCTTTAAAAAATCTTTACGGAAATTCATTAAAGAAACTTTGCAGATTTGATACATTTGAAGAATCTGTACAGTTTTTCTTTCTTTAATGATTCTGCAAAGAAATCTCATTACAGAAAAAATACAGATTCAATGCAGAAACTGTGTGTGTGTTGATCTGTAAAGAATCAATAAAGAAATTCTCAACAGATTCTGTAAAGAAATAACAACATTGAAAATTCTGTAAAATTGACTTTGTCATTGAAGATTTTGCAAAGAATACACTTTACAGAAAAATAGATTCAATTCAAAAAATGTATGGATGATGATCTCAAAGAAGCAATAAGTTACATCCAGGCCCATAACCTGGGGAAGGGGCTCAGCCATTACAGCCAACCCTTCTGATATCTCCTTAAAGATATGTGGACATATGTACCTTTTTGCCAAAAAAGTGTTGAAGGGTCTTAAAAGTGCTGAAGGGCATTAAAGCGCTTTTTTGGCCTTATTCTAAGAGAAAATTGGCCTTACTTGTAAAAAAATCCTTGCAAGCGCAGAATATTTTTTGCCATTTGGTCCCCTCAAAGATTTGAGGGTTGAGGGGGGATGTCAGAGCTCCCAGATACCAAAAGCTGGCTGAACATCACTTCTGAAACTATCGAATATCACTTTGATGGTTTGGGGATTTTTTTCTAAAATTATATATGATAATGATATCTTGATCCACATCATGAAATATATCTTCACGTGATATTCGATGTATATCCTTGCAACCATGGGATAAAAGGTAGTTATCCACAAGGAGGGATTTGATATGGGGAATATCACAAGAATGATATCAATATTTCCCGAGGGAACACAGTGTTTCGTCAATGGTCAGGGTACTTTTTGGAGGTACTAGGTTTGTCCCAACCTCCCAAAAGTACCCTGACCAATGACGAATTGATACTGAAATAAGCCTAAAGCAGGTAAAATTAAAAAAATATATATAAAATTAGAGTCCATTTCACTGCTTCATTTCGTCAGTAGAACGGCAAAAATAAGAAATTGGGAGACCATTGTGCAATAATATATGGAAAAGTGTATTCATAATGTACATGAATGACATTTGTATATTTCAGATTTTTTAGTTTTTTGTGCAATAAGCCTGTGCCGTCTTGTAATTTGAAGAATTTCAGCCATGTTAATCTTATTGAAAATAACATGGCAGAGAAACATCCAAATATAAGAGGCCACACACTTTATAAGCCAAACTAGAAGCAATCCAAGATATACAAATGTCATTCATTTACATTATGAATATACTTTTCCATATATTATTGCACAATGGTCTCCCAATTTCTTATTTTTGCCGTTCTACGACGAAATGAAGCAGTGAAATGGACTCTATACCCTCAATAAATCAATTGAAATTGTAAAAATTGAAATACTTATAATTAGGCTAAGCATTTTTTTTACTTCATATGATATTAAGTAAGCTTTAATTAATATTTATTTAAATTCCAGAAATATTTTTTATAAATACTGAAGTACTAGTAATTCTTTTAGTTTTTAACGGAGAGAAATCCCCAGGATCGATGTCTGATATATAAGTTAACGTTTCGTTCACTACACACATCCTGGTATCTGGGAAATAGAATATCGCCCATTACAAAATCAAGTAAAGTTTTATGTTCGGATTATACATTGATCCAGAAGGTCAGTATACAAGGTGTCATAGATGGGATTTAGCCGTCAGACAATATAACTAACTATCAGGAGCCTGTAGGCATTAGGATTTTAAGCTGAAAAGCACCGAAGAAGATAATATTCCAGATAGAAGTCAGAAAATTCACTGAAATTACAGCGGAAATTCCCCAAAATATTCGTAAGCTTACAACATCTCACAATAGAATGGAGGAGGAGGACAGGAAGTAAACTTTATGCTTCACAGATCAGCTATGTTTCCTGTGATATTAGAGAGGTTTCGCATAACGTTTTTTAGCTCCACGGATCCGTAACGTATTTACCAGATTGATGCGTAGTCAGTTCAATTTTTTACGTGAAATGATACGGAAAACACGAAAAATGAGCCTTTTGATGATGTAGTTTAGTGAAGCTGAGGAAACCACCTTTTGGTTTACAAATTACAATGGAGCACCAATTTGCAGTGGGACTGCCTGTACAGCTGTCAGCTGTACAATGATTTTCCATGATGGTGCTATATTATATAATGTGTCTACTGTACAAATGCAGGGGACTTATTCTCATCCAGGAAAATGCACTGTCTGATCACCTTCACAATGACAATACTACAGTATTAAAGACCAAATAAACAAAAGGGGGAAGAAAGTCCTGAAGCATCTCTGGTTATACAGATAGTTGAATGATTGTGTTGACGAATAATTGTTGCTTGTAACCTACAAGTTGAAAGAGCATGCATGTGTGTCTGTTAAAAAATAAACATTTATTTAAAATGAAAATTATACATATCCTTGGGTGCGAGGCAATCTTCTATAGTTGTCATCTTATCAAAACTATGCAATGGGGGCTTCAGTTCATTCAACAATTCTAATCCTATGTACAGTTGAACAAAATGAAGCTCAAATAAGCTCATCCTGAATTATTTGAGCAAAATGAAGCAACATTACAATTGTGAAAAGTTATCATGTCTGTTATAATTGCTCAGTCACAATCACATTTTATTTAGATTATGAAATGTAGGAGTTCACTTGCAGATTGTGAAGAAATAGCAGGACTATGATTAAATGCTATGGCACCTTTAGGAAGTGTATGGTTATCAGTTGGTTTTCTCTTATCGCTACAGTCATGTCATCCAGAAGAGCCAGATATTTGCATTTTCTTCATTCTGGGGCTCGTTTTATGCATGCTAAGAACTATAGTTGTCTCACAAGCAACTAAGTTATTCACTGTTAAATAAAAAATAGTAAAACCGAAGTAAATAGGCGAATATTACGTTGGCTACCGAAATGTACTCCAAATATGCCTATTGCATTTTTATAAGGATGTTTTATCAGATTATAATGACTTATGTGACTTAGAACTTTAAATTTTGTAATTTGGTTTAATTGCATATTTATTTGTATATTTATTTTATAAAAATCCATGTTTTATAGACATCCATGTTTTGTTTTATATTTCAGAATATTACACAAATTAATGTATATTTATTTTATAAATTAAATTTTATGTAAGACATATATAAAATATCCCCGGGATCAACACTCGTTCAGTATAAAATAGTACTCTTGGCGGAGGTTCGCTGGGGGTCTTGAAAAAATGAATTTTCCTCTTCCACCCTCCCAAATTTAGAGGTGTATGATTTATGACTTAAACATCATGTATTTTATTTAATGTATATATGTTTATCATAGGGCGGTTTATATATTGCCTTGCATTGTAAACAACTTACATTGGCAATATGAATAATTTAATATGTTGTGAAGAAGATGTGTTTTGTAATAAGATTTATTAATTAAAATAAATCCGCTCATTTTAAGCCCAACATCCATGTTTTGTAATATTTCAGAATATTACACATTAATAAACATTTAGTAATCTGATTATTATGTAAGATGAATAAATGACTGATATAAACTTGGTACCATTATATGTTCAATAGATTGTTAAAGGAAATTAATAATGTTGTAAGCAAGTTTTGGTTAGAAAGTTCACAATTTTACTGTGGTGTTAGTTTGTAAACAGTCATTTGTGGTCTGAATTGGTCATACTTTCAGAAATAGATGGTTTCAATTTTTTATTTGCTTAGAGTATATTATAATATTGTACTGTTCACATGATATATAGAGACAGGTTTTTATTTGGAGGTGTTCATCAAGACACTTATTTGCTGTTTACACAGAAATCTGTGGTGTTATATTTATATGTTATATTTATATCATGACTGTGAGGATCAATAAAAATAACTCAATAACCATTATAGAGACAAAGGAGTGTTCACAGTATATTCATGATATATAGAGACAGGTTTCCACTTAGAAGTGTTCACCAAGACACATATTTAGTATTTACTGTATATAGAGAAATCTGTGGCATTATATTTATATGTTTTGTTTATAATTATAATCATGACTGTGATCAAGAAAAATAACTCCATAAGCATTACAGAGACAAAGGAGCGTTCACTGTATAGCCATGATATATTGAGATAGGTTTTCACTTAGAGGTTATATATATATGATATATTGAGATAGGTTTTCACTTAGAGGTGTTCACCAAGACACATATTTGTTGTATACAGAGAAATTTGTGGCGTTATATTTATATGTTTTATTTATAATTATTATCATGACTGTGAGGATCAAGAAAAATAACTCCATAAGCATTACAGCATTCCAGAGACAAAGGAGCGTTCACTGTATAGCCATGATATATTGAGATAGGTTTTCACTTAGAGGTGTTCACCAAGACACATATTTTGCTATTGACACAGAAATCGGTGGCGTTATATTTATCTGTTTATATATAATCATGACTGAGGATCAAGAAAAAATAACTCCATAAGCATTACAGAGACAAAGGAGTGTTCACTATATACAGGGTGACCGGAAAAAAAGGAGACCATTGAAATAGGCAATATCTCCTAAAATAGACTAGTGACATCAATGAAATTTTGCATACATCAGGACAGTTCTATGGAAATTTGTTCCTGAAAGTGTCAATACAAGCAGTCAACTGGTTCAGGAGCTATGATCATTTACATAACATGCTCCAAATAGGCGCAATTGAGACCAACGCAGAGCTGGATACATTTGGCAAATACCCTTACATATTCCGACCTTGTTATGGCATTACATTTAGCATTTATTGCCACCTTTAGGTCAGCAATTGTCTCAGGATTGTTTTGGTACACATTGTCTTTCAAATTGCCCCACAAAAAGAAATCAGGTGGATTCAAATTTGAGGTGTATGGAGACGAAGCTTATCTGACCTATGGCTTCTGACTCAGTGATCCCAGTCAGTTACAGTATCATCCTAAGGAGGTTTTGGGCAGCCCTTGGTTTTCATATGGGATTTAATTGTGCCATATAGTGGTTTTAGTAACATGGCACTATGCCCAATACCTAAAGTGACTCTTAAGATTTGGTAAATCAGCACTTTGGCAACAGGATGATGAACCACATGTCAGATAACCCTTCATTGCCATTACAGCCTAGACTTGAATCCTGCTGATTTCTTTTTGTATGGATATTTGAAAGACAATCTATACCAAAACAATCCTCAGACTATTGTTGACCTAAAGAAGGCAATCACTGCTATATGTAATGCCATAATAATGCCATAATAATGCCATAGAGGGCAGAACATGTAAGGGTAGTTTGCCATATGAATCCAACTCTGCGTTGGTCTCAATTGTGCCTATTTGGAGCATGTTATGTAAATGATCATAGCTCCTGAACCAGTTGAATGCTTGTATTGAAACCTTCAGTAACAAATCTCCATATAACTGTTCCAGTGTATGCAAAATTTCATTGATGGCACTTGTCTAGTTTAGGAGAAATTGATTACTTCAATGGTCTCCTTTTTTCCGGTCACCCTGTATATAACCGTGATATATCCATGATATACAGAGACAGGTTTTCACATAGAAGTGTTTACCAAGACACATATTTGCTGTATACACAAATATTTGTGGTGCTATATTTATATGAGGTTAAACAAAAAAGGATTCCATAAACATTACTAAGGGGTGTTCATTGTATCCATGATATACAGATTCTAACACATAGAAGTGTTCACTAAGACGCATATTTGCTGTATACACTTTAGATCACATGTAAATTGTATTGACAAAGACTATTAATAAATATAAATCGATTAACCATAAATAAAATCTTTTGTTATTGAAGGCCTTTACTGAAGTTTAACAGAATGATTAAAATAACTTCAAAGATTTATCAACGAATGCATAAAGAACGTGTAAAGAATCCATAAGGAAAGCAGCAGTCTGTCAGGAATATGTAAAGAAAAAGTAGAGAATCTTTACAAAAACTCTATTGAATCAGTAAAGTTTGAAACTTATATTTACAGAATAAATGCAGTGTCATTACAGATTCTGTAAACTCGTTTCTTTATCGAAACATTGCCGTGATCAAGTCCGAACAGTTTCATTACAGTTTTGACAGTAAAGAATCTGTATGGATTTTTTATGGAAATTGTGATGGAAAAAATTGCCTGTGTAGATCTTAGTCAATGGCATGTTGCACCTCAGCCTTTAATTGGCGATATTCGCGACTATTAATTTTCGTGATTTTTACACAATCGCGAAAAGCACGAAACTAAATTGCACGCGAAAAATATCGGGAGTACAGTACATTGAAACCATACACTCTTATATTTCATAAGAATTTGCAATCAAGCCTAACAAATCTATTGGCAAAATATTAGAAGGCCAGCAAATGTACACATGCTAAAGTGATGAAACTTTAATGAATTTTAATTTTGCCTATACTGATATGTGTTAAACTCTATTTGGGTTAGATTTATTCGGCTACACCCTCTACTTACAGCCTTAACATGCCCCCTATCGGCTATCACCCGCTTCAAAATCATAACAGGTTCCTTTATATCTTCCTTTATCTTCTGTTTAAGAAAAGCTGTTAGCTATCAGCTGTATTTTTGTCAATCAAGATTTCTCTTCATCTGTGAATTACCCAGCGAGAAACCAAAATGGCAATTTTGATGGAAAGACACAAAGTACCAGTCAAAATCTCTGAAGATTTCCGGGCAAACAATGGCAGCTCTCCCAGTTAGGTTTTAGACTGTCTTCTCATATTTTGTCAATTTTATTCAAGTATTCAAGTATTGTTTAGAGTTGTGCGTTCAACATATTCGAGAAGTCAATAGCTATAATAAATCTGCAGATTTTGCTCGCATTTATGTAAGCTTTTCTCTTTTGACGGATACTTTGTGTCTTTCCTTGAAATCATGACAGGTGTAACTGATCTACTGAAATCAACTTCAAGTGCTTTAATTACTACTATCTCCCAATGTGAGCTACATTAGTGCTTTTTGTTGAGAAAATATGTAAGTTATTAGCCGCTTTTTTGCCGATCAGGATTTAAATTCTCTTTATCTGTCATGTACCTAGCAAGATTCAGAGATTTTGACTTGTACGTCATGTCTTTCCGTCAAAACTTCCATTTTTGGTTTCTTGGTAAAGAGTAGCTTCTCAATGTATAATGAGAATTTGCTGTTCGGCACAGAAGCACCTTTTAATTTTTTTCGATTTTCGCAAGGAGGATACTAACACAATTTTGAAGCGGTTGATAGGGGCTCTAAAGGCTGTTCTAACATATCAGTCACAGCCTCTGAAAGAGCTAGATCTAAGGCTCTAGCTTTAGGCTAGTCTAAGTCCTATAGATCTAGTAGTCTAGGCCTAGAGTCATAGCCCAGGCATAGGCCCGCAAAAATGTAAAGAAATAAAGCTTACAGCATGTTCTATTTAAGTGAATTTGACTCATGTTATACATGTTCCGGGCCTATGCCTAGTATAGTCCCGCAGGACGAAGAAGATAGAATGTAAAAATCAAATTGAAAATCAAAATAATCGAACGAAAAAAAATTGAAAAAGTTGAAAATTCGATTTCGATTCAATTTGATTTTCTGCCATTATAAATGAAATACTGTACTTACCAACATGTTTCTCGGATATATATGTTGTTCTTACTTTATCTTCGCCGAAGATCGATGTTTATTTATATATAACAATCGAATAATCGACATAATTCAAACTCATCACTACGACACAAAAATATATCACTTTCGAAACCATGTAAACTGCTAAGATGACGTCATTTATATCCGGGATTGCTTTGCAAACTCCACACAACAGACTGTCCCATCTTTTCTCCTGCTTTCTCCCGATGCAATTCATACATTACTCGGAGATTACTGTCAAACGTTCCAAGTTTTACAATTTTAGCATGTTTATTACGATCTAATTCCTGCCAGTATCAATGAATAAATCTATTGACCAACAGATTGGAAATATGTATTCCAGCGATACCCTCATTTTGACGAAAGAATGGTACAAATATGTCCACTATTTATCGAGATATCGTGTAGAAAAATTGAAGAAAGACATCGCTTAAGAAATTTCTATTTCTAGACTGAACTGTTCACGCTCGCAAGTGGCATCTCCAACTCCATATATGGGCAAAAAGGTGGAGTTAACAATAAGCAATGCAGGGATTGACACGATTGACACGAAGAAGTCTCGATGAATCTCGCTTAAACTCCGCCCCTTCTTCGTGAAAAATCACGTGAATTCCGGCTTTTGCTGGGACATATCCGGGCATCTCGGCTTCGAACCCAATCAGAAGTTTCAATTTTGACTGGCGCCGCATACATTATCTCAAGTCTCACCCAATATTTTTATGTATACGTTAATAATTGTTTGTAAATAACTGCTTGTATAATTATTTTTACAAAAAGCTCTACTTCTCACTACCATTTATTTACGATTAACATCGATCATCGATAAAACCTTAGTAAATATGACACATGTGGACTGGCATTGACTTGTATGACAATTACCTGAGGGGGATCATCAGTACCTCTATTGTCTGCATATGCCATTATAAACTCTTTGCTCTTAGCGATGTTCATATCAGCCAGTTGAATTCCTAGCTCTTCCATCGCAGATGTATTGTAATAAAGTACCTCCACAATCTGTAGCAGTTTCATTACACAAAAACTAAAACTTTTAAAATTAGAGTATTTGTATCTTTACTTTCCGGACACCCTGTAACTTCGCACTATACCATTTATTCAAGATTAAACGTTTTAGTTGAAACTCTGACGTTCAGTTAAATGAAAATGTATGTGAACAAATAATCATATTGGTGGCAAAGTGTGCATGCGGTAAAACATAGTCAAATTACTAATGTAAATATATTTGTTTTTTGTCCCTCTGTAAATAATTGTTTGTAAATAACTGCTTGTATAATTATTTTTACAAAAAGCTCTACTTCTCACTACCATTTATTTACGATTAACATCGATCATCGATAAAACCTTAGTAAATATGACACATATGGACTGGCATTGACTTGTATGACAATTACCTGAGGGGGATCATCAGTACCTCTATTGTCTGCATATGCCATTGTAAACTCTTTGCTCTTAGCGTTGTTCATATCAGTCAGTTGAATTCCTAGCTCTTCCATCGCACCAACTATCGTCTGGAAGTATAAAAATGAAATAGAGTCCGAGGTCGATCTCAGTGGCTCAAACAAACAGAGTCGATAAGTTTTAACATTACAAAAATGACGAGCTTTTATAGTTTAAAAGTTAGTTCTAGTTCAGGAGTACGGATGCACACTCTACGGATCCCAATCCAGATCCTCATTGGTGGTAGGCTCAATAAAATTACGAGTACATTCGTTGAGCCTTGAAACCAATGGGAGGAATCTGGCCGCGCCCCGTGGCATACTCTAAGTTACGTCTTTCTCCTTTAGCTTAGATGATCGGGAGATCTGATAGACCAGAATGGATTAGAAGGGTAAATATACCTTATCATGCTATTAGAAGGCTTGAGTCACCTAAGTTTTCAATGACATCTATACTTGAGAAAATATTTCGTCAAGATTGCTGCCAGATAGATACAAGAGGAAGAAAACCCCAGAGCTAAGAGATGCGTTTGTTCGAATTTTAACTGGCTAATTTCTGAATACCACACATCGTTGTGCTGTTTTAATCGATGCTAGCAAGCTGTATTGTTACGCGGAATATGGCATATATTCATGGTTGCGCGGTATTTGTGATACGGGTGAATATGTTATACTCACCTGTGGTATATGGCATATTCCGCAGGTGAGTATGGCATCTTCCACAGTGAATATGCGATACATTGATTTCGGTGAATATCCTATACTCATCTGCGGACTATATCATACTCACTTACGGAATATGGCAGGTGAGTATGACATATACCGCAGGTGAAAACGAGATACAGAAAGGCTTGATTTGATTGGTCGCGATAATCGATTCTAAATGTAAAACTACGTTGGATTACCAACATAGTTAGTCCTCGACTTCGTCTCGAGCCAATACAGAATATCTCGAGTACAATATATCCTGTACTGCACTTCTAATCATTCAAACGCTTATAGAGTAGTTTTCCTCTAACATAGAGCTAGATAGAAAATACAATGATGCATTGTGATCATCTATATAACATTCTAGCCATTTCTATATGTCACAACAAAGTGAATCTTGATTAAGTGTCGTCTTGTTGAAAGTCAATTGAGCTACACTCCCCTCCAAAAGTTTGGCAAACAGAAGTTGCCCTATGGACGATATCTCGCCATCTTTAATGCCTGTTTATGTTCGGCAATTAAATTTTAACAAATTCATCACATTTAAAGTTTGATATATTGTAAGTTTGTAGCTGAGATTGTAAATTTAGATTTAAACATGATCAGGCTTAGCGCACATATAATCAAGACTTCCGGTGTCATACCGGGCTGTGATAGTTATTACGATTAAACTAGTAAAAAGAATAACCTTCCGGAGTAGCAAATTCTACGTTTTATCGAATCAAAATAACCAGCTGGCAGAAATATTGTCTCGTTTTGGCAAAATCTATGTACCATATTTGATATTCCTCGTGTAGAGGTCCCCTGACCACCAAGCACCAGCCGATAAGTTTTGGACCAAATCGAATGACTGGTATTTGTGTCTTCTTAAAATTCCTTCTTGAGCACATGTCCTTTCTCCCGCCTAGCATATAAAATTTAAACTATATCGTTTGACGGAAAATATTGGAAAGCTTCCTAATTAGTATAGACGTCTTTTGTTCATAAGACATTAGCCTATAAAGTAAAGATCAAATCCGATATCACCTATTCAAAATGGCGGCCATTATGAGAGCACAAAAATCAAAATCTGTCGACCGATATTTGAGTAATATAGACGAACGAGCGAACTTATGAACGGCTTCTTCCTCAATTATAACAAATGACAAACATTTGTTCAAAATGGCTACTTAAACAACTTTTTTTAACATTACATATATTAAGTAAATATCGTCGTTTATGCATTTCAAACAAAGAAAATATTCATGTTTACTACTATTTATTTTTAAAAATTATGACCTTGCCATTTAGCCAACCCCTGGATATTTATCGTTTTATAGGCATGTCATTCTTTGGAACTACTTTGACACCACTTGAACAAATTAGAGTCTCAAAGGACACTTCATTAGGTATATCTGAGGCCACTACTATTAGGATAATATGTGTAAGACTTTAATCCAAAGAACAGAATCTTAATAACCTAAAATCACAGGCTGATATCGAAAGATTTGTCCGCTGTGACGGAGCATGCTATTTTTCATAAAAAACACTGAGTTACTTCACGATTTATTTTTTAACTCATATCTTTCGTTATACCATACAAAATTACTTACTCCATGCAATGGATATATCATTTGCGGGTAACTTTCACTTCTGTTTGAAGTCCAATTACGCTTGGAAGAAATGCTATTGAAAATGGCGCCGGAGTATCATACTTCTAAATGTAACATTTCTTGTTTAACTTTCTAATGGCACGATATAGTGACACGATAATATTTACACATGGTTTCAGCATAACTATGAAGGTATAAATGAGATGTTGATGTATTTGGTCTTTTTAATTCTTTTGTAAAAAATAATGTTTAATTTGTTTGTCCGCTGTGACGGAGCAGTTGCAAATGTGAACTGTGAAAATGCTCCGTCACAGCGGACAAAAAATATTAATATTATTTTTTATAAAAAAATTAAAAAGACCCAATGCATTAATATCTCATTAATACATTCAGAGATATGCTGAAAATATATGTTAATATTATCGTGTCACTATATCATGCCATTAAAAAGTTAAAAAAGAAATGGTTCATTTTAGAGTTTGATACTCTGGCGCCGTTTTCAATAGATTTTACTCCTAGCGTTATTGGACTTCAAACAGTAGTGAAGGTTACACGCAAATGATATATTAGACAGGTTCCAATTTCAGAATATCTCAAGGGAAAGAGTTTTTGAGGCATTTTTTAGAAAAAGCAACAGACCCATTTTTTCTGGATCAGTTTTTCATGCTGATAAAGATATTAAAAGATGACAGCTCAACGGGGTGGTCACGACACTGCATTTTAGCGTTTTTACCCCCCTAGGAAATTATCTTAGGGGTACTATAATATTAGTTCATAACTCAAAGGATATATAAACTATTGTTCTGAGTTCTACAGCATACATTGTTAGTACAGAGATGAATACTATCCTAAAGTTATAGGTTGATATCTTTGTTGGTTTCGGAAAAATACAATTAATAAGAAAAAAATATGCAATTTTTGTCATTTTTTTCTTGCTTATTTTATATTTGTAGCTTCAAGCAAAATATGATAACATTAACAGCTCAAAGTAGTATTCTAACAACATTCCCAAGCTATGTGTGATATTGTAATACATCTATTGTAGTGATGAAGTACTATTTTGTAATTTTAATATGACTTTATAGTGCCCTACCCCTGGTAAATAGAAGAAAGTTGGTGTGGTTTTCTTCTGGTTTTAACATTTTATTGACTTCTTAGTTGAAGATAAAATCAATTCTGTCAGTTAACCACGAGTAGCTTTACAATGGTTAACTATTCCCATTAATAGAGGGTTGGGACCTCAAAAATACCAGAACTGTTAAGTGGCATCCTTGGGCATCCCTCTTCAGAGCATTTTCCTTATACTCCGATGAAATCTGCAGGAGATACTATAAGAAACCTATATATCTAAGATACTAATGAAGATACTGAATTCAAATTTTCAATTTTCAGGATTTGGTCCTGGTATGATAGGTAATCTGTATGACAAAAATGACGAAAAGAAAAAACTCTGTTGCCATAGTAACAAGAATACCACACTATTTGTTTCCTGAGAAATGTGTTTTAAGAGGTTTTGTCAGTCTCTTCATATTTTTAATTCTAAATATGTCTACAATGTGGGATGATTAAAATTATGGTAAAGTAATCTTTTCTATTGTTCTCTAAAACAGAAGTTGCTATGGCGACACATACCTGTAGATCATAGAAAAAATGCTGGGATGATCGCTTTATTTGTCAGGAAATTAAAATGGAAACTTAAAAATGAGTTTCTTCCCACAGAATAGCATTAATTTGGTAGACCATGGCTGACACGCACAAGAGAAAACGTTTATCAGTTCTATGTCATTTTGTTTTTTTTGTTTTTTTTATCGTGATCTGGGACACCTAATGCCTAATCTTCTCCAACTGCAAAGGAAGGCAAGATTTTAATAATGAACATTCATATATCTCAACAAATATGGCCTAAGATTTGGACAATGATGAGGAAACTCTGAGGGAAAATTAGACGAAACATTAATGTGAGTGGTCCAAAAATAACACTAACATATTTTGGAAAAGTTATGCTCTCAGATGAATCAGTGCTCATTTAAGGATAGTCTGAATCAGGTGAATTTTTTAACCTAATTGTAACCCTCCCCCAAAACCCCCAGATTTTGACGAAATTGTCGAAAAGTGGCAAACAACATTCATTAAAGTTGAATATGGCTATTTCGCTTCTATGTCATAAAGATATGATACGATCTCAGGTCAATCAATAAATTTCACAAGTGACACTCTATCTTATGAAGAAAATACTATCGTATTTGAAGACATGTCAAAAATTTGGTGGAAATAAATTGTGTCACTCCTGATTTGACCTGCAAAGGTTCAAGTAAGCTATCACAATCAATTTCAGACAGTTATATCTTTGATTATGACTATTTCCTGACCATGAAGACAGGTATACAGGGATAATAAAGTCAATCAGACTCGGAGATATTTCACTAGCAATCAAGTATCAATATATTTTTTCAAAGTTGTTGACCTCATTTTCACCAAAAATGCAATCATTTTAACAATGTTTAATGCATTACTGTTCTTTATTTTAATGTATCAAATAGCTCTTGAAAGGAAAACTTAATTTCCCCTAAGATTAGTGTTCCCCATGTTATTTCCCCTTTGAAAAAATTCATGCTATCCATTGGTTTCAGTTCATTTTGGTCATCTAAATAAATGTCTTTAAAGTCCCTGGAGCAATCCACTTTTCCTCTTAGGAAATAGAACATGTCTCAAAGCATATTCTAATCGTGCATTCAACAATATAATTAAAGGTTGCATCTTTGGTAAATCTAGGTCATCATTTTTAGTAAAAAGTATGTTGATTGGGCCATTCCCTTTAATATCCCTTAGGTCTGATTAATCATGATTATATTTACTTTTCTTGAAGATAATGAATAGATCTAAAAGATATACCCATGTTCATGGTCACAAAATATTCATAATTCAAGTTAGAATGGACCTTTTTCCATATAAATGAAAAATAGATGGCATCATGGGTATTGGTAGAGCTTGGGTAGGGCTAGAATATGTGACATGTAAATGTATTGCCAGAGTCACTTAATTTCTTGATTTAAGAAGTAATTCCATTAGGATCAACTTAAAACATCATTGGAATGTAACTATATGATCTTATTGACATGTGGATTGTGATTTCACATTAAAATTGTGATCCTTGTAAGAGTTAATGAACTTTTAAAGGTTTTTCAGCATTGTGTCAATGGGGATTTAGCCCCACCTTTTTTAGACAACCAGAAAATCATTAGAATTTGAATAAAGGGGAATAACAGTGCAAATCAAAGTCGTTTTGATAGAGAATTACTCACAGAATTCAAATATGCCATCAGATGGAAGAAAACGTTAGTTTTTAATGGTTAAAAATGCAGATCTCCTAAAATCTCATTAAAAAAGGATCATTGTCTGAAGTTGTTTGCGATAACCTACATGCTCCTTTATAACATTATTATGTAAATACTATCAAATGCTTTAGTCATGACAGTTGAAGTAAACTGAAGTCTCTTGGTATTTAAATGCAGAATCAGATCTATGTAGAGTAAACAAAATTGAAAGCAACATGTACAGTTGACCTACCAATGTATTTCTTACAATCTCAAATATAATATCTCCCAAAAGATCCACAATATATTATTAATTGGTAATGTTGTTTAAAATTCAAAGTGTAAAATGGGGGAAATGTTCAAATTCTCCCAAATAATAATAAATAAGTTACACTAAGTTATACAAGTGTGAGGCACCATCGCTGGGAAAGTTATCTTTGGTTAATAAAAAAGATTCTTAGCTACTTTTCTAACATCTGGCTGTGATGCATCATGGCTTAATGAGGACTCTGCTATATGGTCAGATGATGAGAACTAACAGTTTTACGGAACTTTTGCCATGTTTTGCACATTGTAAATGACCCTTCTGAATGGGTTGTAAAGGTATATACCAGGAGGTATATATGGCTCAAATGACTTGTGCCCTAGTCCATGGGGCACTGTAGTACATTACTTGTGCATGATGACCACCATAGTCTAGTTGCTCAAATGAGATCAATACTCCTATTCGCGATAAGAGTTCAGGTGGTAATTTACATAAATATCTCCCATGATGCATCGCTTTGGAAGGGACAAATTTTCATTGGCCCGCCGAACGAGTGATTACTCTGAACGTTTCTCAGCTTCTGATCTTCCATCAGCCCTCAAGCATAGTTATATAATCCAATCTATTCAATAATCAGAAAGATAATCGGAGATTCAAAGTAACATTATTTATATTTTTCGATATTCGATGGCGTCTGAGCAATTTCTGGGATATCAGTGACGTCACTGGAATTGGACAGCATTTTTAACTACACATTACTTCGGATTTGGGGATTATAGCTCAAATTGCTTTGTCATATATCTTAATTACATACATACCTATCGTTTGTGCAAATGAAACTCTACATAAATGTTTAATAGAGCCGCAGTGCGGCATTGAAAATAGCACCCCTGTGTAATCCAATGGGAAAGAACCCGGATGTAGATGAAGTTGTACCATACATGAGAGCTCTTCAAACGAGAGGTTGCTAAACTGAACGAAATTAAACGTTATCGCGTATTGGTATATTGATGATTATAATGTTTAGACTTTATGTAAATGTCCTCTCTGGTATGTGATTACACTAGATTTCATTATGATACATGTACTAAATTGAAAACTTACATATAAAATATCTTAAGTCCTATATTCTAGTAATAAATGAATTAGAATGTCACCTAACATTTGATGATGGTATGAATTTATTGATTTGGTGTCTATCAATACATGTTTCTAACTTAATGCTGCAAAATGATAAAATTCACCACATCCACTTTCTTCAATTTTCCAGGGGTAGGGCACTATAAAGTCATATTAAAATTACAAAATAGTACTTCATAACTAAAATAGATGTATTACAATACCACACATAGCTTGGAATGTTTTTAGAATACTACTATGAGCTGTTAAAGCTGTCATATTTTGCTTGAGGCTACAAATATAAAATTGGCAAGACAAAAATTGCGTATCTTTTTCCTGTTTATTGTATTTTTTCTGAGACCAATAAGGGTATCAACCTATAACTTTAGGATAGTATTCATATTTGTACTAGCAATGTATGGTGTACAACTCAGAACAATAGCTCATATATCCTTTGAGTTATGAACTAGTTTCATAGTACCCCCAAGAATATTTTCCTAGGGGGGTAAAAATGCCATAATTCAGTGTCGTGACCACCCCGTTGAGCTGTCATCTTTTAATATCTTTATCAGCATGAAAAACTGATCGAGTAAAAATAGGTCTGTTGCTTTTTCTAAAAAATGCCTCAAAAACTTGAATTATTAGAATTGGAACCTGTCTATATCCATTGCATGGAGTAAGTAATTATCTTTGATATAACGAAACATATAGGTTAAAAAATAAATCGTGAAGCACTCTTAGTGTTTTTATGAAAAATAGCATGCTCCGTCACAGCGGACAAATCTTTCGATACCAGCCTGTGAAAATGGATATAGAAGAAGAAGAAGTCATAATTCTGCATTTGTCACCCTACCCGGTGTTATAGTGAATCGCTTTGTGAATACTTACTAGAATTGAGTCTTTGAGATTCTTCCGTATGGCAGATATATGAGACAACCTCTCTCTAAAAAGTAAGCGATGTTAGTATTAACTGCTGCAAATAATAGTGTAGAAGATGAGAATGTATTTTAAATAACCTATGATGGAAAAAAGATTTCTTCATCTTAGAAATAACGCACATTTGCATATTTCTCTCAGTGTTCATTGTTTCTGAATAAAGAAATCAAGACGAGAAATAAGCTAGACCCTTGCAGCTTTAAAATCTAATGCTACCTACATGAATCTTGCGAAAGACATATTTGTCAACCTTTTTAGAATTTCACAATTTTTCTTATATTTTGACATGATAGATAAAAACTGAACACCCATCCTTTTTCAAATTTTGATCCAACTAAACAGAAGTTTAATCTTTAAAGCCGATACTCAAGTATACTACCTTACATCTCCAAGTAGCCTTGAAACATTTCTAAGAAATTAAATCATATTTTCTATTTATAAGGTATTATATCTTACTGTTCATTAAAGCCATTGATGTGAATGATTTTCATTTGTTTTGTGATTGTACTTTTTCCAGATTCGCCAATACCTGAAAGATAATGAAAAAACAGTTATAATACGCAAACATGAAATCAACTATCATTATTCTGCTTTATCATTAATACCTGGACCTTGTGTTTTTCTAATAAGCATAAATTTATAACAAAGCGTATGTAATTAGGAATTACACAGTTATACTCAGAATGAAATCCTGTACTAAGGGATGATGTGACAGTCAGTTCACTCGAATGGGGATCGAACCCACGACCCATTACGGTCGAGACGACCCATTACGGACGAGAGTTCTACCACAGTTACACGATCGGCTGTTTTATTGTTTAGTTGTTAAATCAAAGATTACTTTGTTATGAGAACCAATTATACCAGAAGATGTCTATTTATAGATAAGGCATGCACGTGCCACACTTGTTATATGGATCGTGACGAGTTACTTTGACTTAATTCAAGCACCTGCGTTTCAAAGAGTTACCCCCTACCCAGGAAATATGTATCCGTAAATCTAACTTTAAAGTGAATTTCACGTTAGTATGTTTTATGGTCTCCACGTGTTACCCCCTACCCACGAAATCCATATTCGTTCCCCATCATACCATCACACTTTTAAATCCCAACTGTTCACTCCCTCCCTACGAAATTTGTGTCTGGAAATCTTATCAATGTTCTACTCCATCCGGTCGCTTTTTGCATTTAATTTTCAAAGAGAATTTTCTTTGATGGTTTATGAGCACATTGAGAACGTAGATAGACAATTTATATCCCACTATTTAGAGTCAATTAAAAGCATAACCTTTAGAACTGAACTTTATCAAGGACCCCAATCAGCCAATGGAGTAATGGAAGGGAGTTAAGATTGGGGAATGGTCCAGCAAGAACTTATTTTTCCATTTTTATTGATGGGGGGGGGGGGGTGTTGAATATGTTGCTTTGTGTTTTGGTCTAAACCTGATATACAGTACCTAAGAGCAGCAATTTGAGAGTTTTCTCGTCCTTCTTCTTCTGTTCTTTTAGCGATATCTCAATCTCTCTGTTGATCTTTTTCTGCATCTTGATTTCATCGGGAGTAGTTCCATAATGAATATACTTCTCGGAGCTGCTTGGTCCACACCCCATTCTTCCCTTATTTTAGTGTCTGTATATGAGATATCCACTTCTTTCTTTACCCTGTGGCTAAGAAAGCTTCCGGGGAAAGCTTGGTCCTATTCTGCTATATCTTTACTTTTGACTATACTCATACGAGTTTATCACTTTATTGTGCTCCCACATCTGCAATGGCTTGTTGTGACTTAGTGATTATGATAGTTCAACTTCTATAGCTTCTGACTTTGCTACTATACAGGGTGGGAAAACGTCCACATTTTTCATTTTGGTTTAAATTCAATAAGAAAAACAGTTTAATAAAACTACATTCATGAGTAAAAACGTCAGAAGTCATGTTACTACAATAGCATCACTACCCGCATCACTATAAAGACATCAGGCCCGTAGCCAGGGGGGTTCGGGCGAACCCCCCCCCCTGGCCAAAATTTCTTTTAAAATCATGCAGTCTTTCACCATTCTGACTAATTTTTGAGTGATTTTTGGCCATATTTGCCAAAGTGAACCCCCCTAGAATTCTTTAGAAAAACGAACAGCAAAATTCTGGCTACGGGCCTGGACATATTTGATGAAACAATTTTATATGGCATTTATATGCCTCAAACGTATTCAATCAATCAGGTGCTTGGATATGCTCAAAATATTGTAATGAAACATTGTATACAGAACGTTTGGATCGAGACTAAAACGGTACAATAAAAATGGTACAGTATCAAGGTTCGGAGGGAGAATTGTATACGAATGATGAAGGAATCTGGAGATCCTGGTATCAGATAAACTTTTTCATACAAATCCTCCTGAGAATTGAGCGACTATTGGAACAATAGCATAGTTGACCCATGTTTCCCCACAAAAATACTTTTCTAACTACATGTATTTATATAGTTAATTAAGATATTGTTGCAAAACTAAAAACATGGATGCTTTGTGGCCCACCCTGTATATACATGTATCTAATAGCCTCCACCTCTGAATAGTGTGTGACAATGCTAATTAATTTTACCAATTTCCAATTCTGCTATAGTTCGTGACTATGCCAGGTCATATGTGACTTTTTTGCTTGCGACTATACTTGCATAATCCATTATCTAGCTCCCACATTAGGTTATCATTAAACTTTAGCGTCCGTAGCTAATTCCAACTTAACTTACACAATTACTTCTGTGTATATATTGTGTCCGTATAATATTATCCATCCACTTATAAGTGCATCTGCAGAGCTCACATTTAGAACTATAATTCGAGGATGACTATTCTATGAATGCTTTTGGAATACTTTATAGTTCGATCTAAGTTGAGTCATCTATGTAAAAGCTTGTGTATATGTCGTCTAAAATAGTTATCTTGCTATAATTAGAAATCTTGTCACTGATACTATATATTAATATACAGCTTGGTTATCGTTTAACTTATTTTTTGACAAATGTACCTGTTTATTTAAGTTACAATCTAAGGTTATCAACCCAAACGCTTGCTGTACTCGCTTATCAACAAGGTGAACACTGAATATATGCTATGATTATCAAAGTTTAATGAAATATCGGTCCCTTTCTCCGTTTGCTTTATCGTTATGTATTGACAATATAATAATGTCTCAGATGCATTTCTCGTGTCTTAGGCTTGGTCTGCAGAACCTGCATTTAGTACACTGCATCACGTAAAATTGTAATGAATCCATTTTGTTTCATTTCGATTTCATTAGCTTAGTATCCCGTATCCAATCCGTCTCTTTAGGTAAATTACGCTATCAGAACAGTAGTCGGGACAATTGCCACTCCACAGGAGGCGTATGCATTATTTCAGCACATATCGATGGCTCTAGTATCTTTAAATTGATAAGGCTGTCACTTAAAGCTCATGTGCTATATTTCAAGACATCCATTTGTCATATCAGTGCTGGTTGTTAACTTAAAGTGTGCGCCAAAGTTTAAAACTGCGCAGGCGCACCGCTCTCGCTAAACTATATAAAGAGATTACCGGGTACACGATTCAGAGGTAAGCCAGGAAGGCGAACGATCTTCGTCTCATGATGATTTCCCATATAATCGTAACCAGGGAAGTTTCACCATTGAAATTGAAAATTACTATTAGATATACTTTGTAGATGTTATTTATGAAGCTATTTAGTGTTTGCAACAATCAAATGGCTCATTTTGAACATATAAAAAGTATTTGTGTTTTGTTTCCCAGGGAATTGTATTGTGTACACACATAAATAGTGTACATTATACAGTACTTGAATAGCCTGGTTTACATAATATTGAAGGGCATGCTGATTACATGCACACGAGTACATGAATGAAGGCCTAATATTGATATACGTAGCTTGCATACCTAAATAAAAAATAAACTCTTCTAATCCCCTAATGTAAACACGGCGGTATACGTAGCCCGATTTATCGGAGACTTTAACCTACATGTACTAGTGTATATTTTGACAGTCTAAAGAGTTAGGTCAATGTTAGACGTGCTCAAATTACTCGTAACTTGGGTTATTTGTTGTTCGTAAAACAGCCATCAATCTTTTGAATATGACTACCCAGGAGAATGATACTTCGGAGTGTATTGGAGACGATCGTGCAACTGATGATGACGTGAAGCGTGTAATTGAGGATTCGCCGGATGAACATAGTTCAGTGAAAGCAGAACATTGTGAGGAAGCAACGAATGAGCGTTCGATGTCTCCGCTACATGACAATAAAGAAAATGCAATTAAGTCAGGGGATGAGGATTTGACAGATAACGCAAATGAAGGACGTATAGCACATGAACGTGAAGAAGATTGCGTTGATACGATTCCTCCATATGATGAAGTTACATTGAATGCACTCACCCTGGGGTGCCTTTCGCACTTCCTCCCGGATGTACAAAAAGCGAAGTCAATTCTACATGAGCTGACTGAGAACCAACGAACGCTCCTGCTATCCATCACGCAAGAGAACAAACGTTGCCAAGACTGCGATTCTATGACTGAGCTCACCGTGATCATGGCAAAGTGTAAGCAATATCACTCGAAGTTGATTAACATAAAGAAGGACATGTTGATGTTGATAGAGAAGTCTATTAAGTTAAAGAAGCGCTCTATAAGGCTACAACAACAAAAGCAAAAAGACGCCTTGCAACGGGAGCACCAGAGGGAGAAAGAACTGGAGAGGGAGCGACAGCTTATTGCAAAGCCAGCCAAGAAACATGCATCTGCCATCATGTAACATAAGTTAAGCTGGTTAAGGCAAAATGCTAAAAAATCACATGGTCATAAAACACTTTGTTGAACTTTATGATGAGCCTTTGGAGTTCGTTAGATAAATAATAGATATTTGAGCTCAAATGGATTTTCATTTGAAACAAAACTTCGTATAGTATAAAGTTGACTATTATTGTTTTCGACAGGTCTTATGCAATGATTAATTGGCATTGATTCGCATTGCCCTGAAATCATCATGATTCTTTTTCCGCCTGTACATCCCAAGCCAGCAACCAGCCAGGCCAGAGTCTTGACTCTGGACCTCTGTGTTCACAGTATGGGGATGGAGTTCGGAGAGTGAGATGTCTTTAATGACACACATTTAAAAATCATTCTGTCTAGTTCAAAGTTCCAAAAATGGCATCAAATGACATCAACTTATCTAATTTTACTTCACATTGTTTCGTGTTTTCAGCAACCCTGTACTAAACCTCTGTCTGAATGCAGTGTTCAATTTCTGATGATGACTTGAATTGGAATCGATAAAAACCGGATAATCAGTAATACTTTGCAGCAAATAGGAATAATATAACAATAAATAGTGTATTATTATTTTATTTTATTGTTTATGAATTTTTCATTGCAATCGCCGAGAGACATTTAAATATTATGTGTTCATGGCATTTAACGTTTTTTCTTTAATCCTGATATTTATAGGGAATTGTCAATCTAATATTTATTTTACAACCCAACCGGAAAATTCTACCGACATTCTTTTAAACATGATTGAAAATGCATATCACTAGACAGAGTTCACTTGATAGAGATATGTGAATATATCGAAAATTCGTAATCTCAAACAATCTGTTTGTGAAACACTTCTTAACACAATACGACTAGACAGAATGGTATTAAATAGAGAGTACTGTAGTCGAAGGAAGCTTACTACAGGGTGATCAAAAACAAGGCCATCGCTGTCATTTCAATAATTTGAACAAAAATTATTCTTGAAACTTTTTTTTATTTAATTTTTGGGTTTCAGAGAAGAAAAAACATGTTAAAGCAATTGTAAATAAGCCACACGGTGAACAGAATCGCACCCTTGAACAGAATACAGTTTTCGGGATGGAAAATTCAAAATGGCCACCTTAACATTTACCCAGACTGCCTAAAAACTAATCAGTTCTAAACTTTACATAGAAACATCTCTAAAAAATTTTAGGATGAATCCATGAAACCTGTAAACAACCCTCAAGAGACACGTTTTAAGCTATTACTTCACAGTGTATCAGCTTTTTTCTACGATTCAGATCTTCCTGAAAAAATCCTGGTAAAACATATACTGATGTATTTCAAAATATGTGAAAATTGGAAAGATCGACCGTTTAGTTATTTCTAAAAAAATGTTTGAATTTAACATTGCTCTCAATGGGAAATTCTTTTTTATTTTTAAAACAATTGCCTTCACAGACACGATTTTAGGACGAAAAATCCAAAATGGCCGCCTTAACATTTAACCAGAATGCCAAAAAACGAATCAGTTCTAAACTTTCATAGGTAGAAACATCCCTGAGAATTTCAAATGAATCCCTCAAACGGTTTGACTGGAAACCTGTAAACAAAATCATTCGGGACGCCCGCCCGCCCGGCAAACTGATTACAATATAGCACCTTAGGGTGCGATAAAAACAGTTACATGGTAAACGTACATTACATTAAACAATTCAAGTAAGTTTAACCAAATGTCACCATTCATCAGTAGACAAGATGCAAGAAGAAATAAGCTTGATCTATTTAAAAAAGTCATTTCAAAAGTCAAAGTGATATCATGAAATTGCATCTAGAAATGAAGTTTTAAAAGTTATTGATCAACTTTCAATTTTTATTCTCTTAGAAAATATGAGATTTCTAAGTTGGGTTGATTCCCAATAGAGCCCATACTATAAAACCATTAAAATGAAATATCTTCTTGTAATGAACATTTGAATTATTTTACAGAACATATTCAAAATAGTTCATTTACGAAGGTTGAAAATGTAACCCCCCTATCACACCAAACTAGTTCTTACCCGTTCTTGCCAGTCCTACGAAAATGTCGTAAAACGGGCTCGATCTGGCTGCGGTCGGGATATATGTCTAAAATAATTAGCTACTTCGTTCATAAACAGTCTTCAATACGTCCATCACGTTCGCAGTTCGTTCAGGTCGCACCACGTCGGTGTGCAACGTAGTATAAACCGTCCCTTAGTCTAGAAGGTCATCATGACCTGATTACAGAACGGTATGGTCGCCATCGAATTTTGAATCGATTCAAATTTCTAAATCACATACCCCGTCCGGGAAAGTCCATGAAGTTCGTAAACAGACCGTAGAACGTTGTAGCTACATTCATTCAGATCGCACACAGTTTAAAACCGATTCGGCAACGTTTTGATGATCACCAGAAAATGTTGAGCATGCTCTACGTGCTGGAGGACCTACTCGTTCTAGTAGTTTCATGAAGTTTGTAAACAGATCCCAAACGGTTCTTAGTGGGTTCGTAGTACGTCAAATCCGTTCGTGCACAGTTTAAGCCCGTTTTCGAGAACGTAGTGAGAACTAGTTTGGTGTGATAGTAGGGTTAGATAACACTGCACTGATTTACTAACCCCCCTATCACACCAAACTAGTTCTTACCCGTTCTTGCAAGTCCTACGAAAACGTCGTCAAACGGGCTCAATCTGGCTGTGGTCGGGAAATATGTCTAAAATAATTAGCTACTTCGTTCATAAACAGTCTTCAATAAGCCCATCTCATTCGCAGTTCGTTCAGGTAGCACCACGTCGGTGTGCAACGTCGTGTAACGCGTCCCTTATTCTAGAAGGTCATCATGACCTGATTACAGAACGGTATGGTCGCCATCGTATTTTGAATCGATTCAAAATTCTAAATCACATTTCCCAACCGGGAAAGTCCATGAAGTTCGTAAATAGACCGTAGAACGTTGTAGCTACGTTCATTCCGTTCGCGCACAGTTTAAAACCAGTTTTGAAGAACGCAGCGGCAACTTGCTTGGTGTGATAGCTATATTTTTGTAAACTCGTTGATAAATACGTTCTTAATCATTTTTAACCCGTTTGCAATTAGTTCTACCTTGTTCTCAATACGTCCTAAGACAGTTCAACTCGTTGTAAAAACGTCCCTAGTAGGATTGAAGTACGACGGTTCCGTTTGTAGTACGTTCAGCCCGTCGTTATTAGGTTGTTACTCGTTCTAAATGTAGAGCTTAAATGACCAAGAGAACATTTTGAGCATGTTCTAAGTTCTAGAGGACCTACTCGTTGGAGTACGTTCGATGAAGTTTGTAAATAGACCCCAGACGGTTCTACAGGGTGGGCCAATAAAAATTGGAACATTTTTCTATTTAGTCAATTTTCTTTATTATTGCAGTTCTAGTCAACAAAAATTCAGATAATGGTAAAATGATTATTTGTGAAAATGTTAAATATAAAAATATGAATGTATGATTGTTTTTGGCTTGTCATGGTCATGATCCGTGTACTGCGTGCGTCATGAAAAATTTCCAAATTTTTCTACTTGAAACATCATTGCTGAAAGTACAGTATCTCATACAATTACAATATATGCCCTTCAAATGGTTTCAACACAATTTCCATCAATTAAAACAAATGTAGTTATCTCTAGGAGAAGCTAGACATGTCTCCTTTGGATAGTATAGCTTAACTCAGATGTTTTGCAAAGCTGGCACAATATGTCTCACACCTATCATTTAAGCCATGCATGACTGTCATATACACCTCAGACAAATTGTCCAGGTGGGTGGAGGACATGTTCAGTAATTAAATGTTGAGTTTGTATATTCATATTACACAAGCTGTTTACAATGAATTGTTTTTCAAATTCTATAAGTTTGGAAAATAATACATGACTAACAAAAATGTCACAATAGATGGAAAACTGTTACTATTTTTGTTCTTACTTAGCGCAATGGTTTCCTGAACCTCGGCCCACCTGAACAATCAGTCTGAGCTGTACTTGACAGTCATACATGGCTTAAATGACATGTCTAGGTCATGTTTTGACATGTCTAGGTTCTCCTAGAGATAACTACATTTTAGAAATTGTGTTGAGACCATTTGAAGGGTACATATTCACCCTGGACGAAGTGATAAGGTCAAAACAAGTGGCTCCGATTTAGGAAAATACGATCTTCCTAAAAAATAATAATTTTAGTACCCCAATTTTTGTAAGGTTAAATTCTTGTGAACAAAGAGGAGAATCATATACAATTTTGTATTATGTTCAAGTGGTACATCTTAAACTACTCAGTTCGTGTGTTTTAAATTGAATGGAACGCGCATTAGTGGCTGGAGTGTAAATTAAAGTTGAGAATTATATCTCCCGCTAAAAATTACGATTTTATATTGTCAAAATATCTTTCATTGATGATCAATGATGCATATAAACGTTCATGCACACCGAGATTGTATGTTTCTTTTCATATGTGCATTTACAGCATCGACAGTTATTTCAATTTGATGTGATGCCTATTGTTTTACTCCCGACGACGAACATTTGAGGAAAAGACGCGATTATTGATTTGGAAGCCTACACAGCTGAAAGTAAACAAGTGATTAATTAGACATCCATTCCACGTATTTTCCATATATTCTGTGGGAATCGGAGCCGCGTTTTTTCCAGAAAATAATTCTAATCTCGTCTCAGGGACGTAAATTACTACTTGTATTAGAAAAATAATAGTGATATGACATTCCCTGGTTCATAAACTATCATATCGCCAAATATCAATGGATTTGAAACAGAGTATCTACCATTTTTTCGAAAATAATCAAAAAAAAATATTGCGGTTATTTACAAAAATATATTATTTCAATTCGTATTCATTTCGTTTCTTAGTATTAATCGTTACAATATTATATATAGAGAGGTGGATATGTCTTGGATCAATGTACCGAGTTTGAACATGTCATGTGGCCAATAAAGGGTATAATTTAAAGAAATAAACTCACCCCTGCTCTGTCATGTTTATTTTTAGGAAGATCGTATTTTCCTAAATCGGAGCCACTTGTTTTGACCTTATCACTTCGTCCAGGGTGATATTGTATGGTTGAGATACTGTACTTTCAGTAGTGATGTTTCAAGCAGAGAAAATTTGGAAATTTTTCATGACGCACGCAGTATACAGATCATGACCATGACAAGCCAAATATAATCATACATTCATATTTTTATCTTTAACATTTTCACAAGTAATCATTTTACCATTATCTGAATTTTTGTGTATTAAACTGCAAAAATAAAGACAACTCGATAAATAGAAAAATGTTCCATATTGGCCCACCCTGTAAGTACGTCCAGTCCGTTCGTACACAGTTGAAGCCCGTTTTCGAGAACGTAGTGAGAACTAGTTTGGTGTGATAGTAGGGTAAATCTATTCATTGAAGTTCAGTAAAACTTTTTCTATGTCTGCCATTGTCTGCAGAGTTTCCATATTCCCTAACATGGGGGATCAAAATGTTTTCTAGCTTCAATTTATTGTTTGTTTGGCCCAAGGTCAGAGTTTAAAAAGTGTATACATCATACCGGTGAATGTTTGCCTGGTATGATAAAAACGGGAAATAAAAAGATAGGATTGATAAAGGACAATGCACTTTTTTCTTTACAGAGGTTATCAATATTTGAAATACTAAAATTTACACTGCACTGGCCGAATAACATGGGACCTAAACTCAAAATTTTGGATGATCCTTCCCAGAGATGTTATCCGTGAAAGCCCAAATTATGTAATTTCAAAATTCAAGAAAAACGTCATTTTAATGGATATGAATAACAGATATACTAAGTATATAAACAATGGCATAGTACCGACGCCATTTATACGTGTGTGCAGAGTTGCCATATTCCCTAACATGGGGGATCAAAATGTTTTCTAGCTTCAATTTTTTGTTTGTTTGGCCAAAGGCATTTGGTCAGAGTATATGTATAGTGTATACATCATACCGGTGAATGTTTGGTATGATAAAAACGGGAAATAAAAAGATAGGATTGATAAAGGACAATGCACTTTTTTCTTTACAGAGGGTATCAATATTTGAAATACTAAAATTTACACTGCACTGGCCGAATAACATGGGACATAACTCAAAATTTTGGATGATCCTTCCCAGAGATGTTATCCGTGAAAGCCCAAATTATGTAATTTCAAAATTCAAGAAAAAACGTCATTTTAATGGATATGAATATCAGATATACTAAGTGTATAAACAATGACATAGTATCGACGCTATTTATACGTGTGTCCTTCTGTCAGACCACAAGTCATCGTCAACTATCTCGGGAGCTATATGGACTATTTCTCTATTTCCTTCATATTTAGTTTGGATGATATTGGATCATTGGATCATATTGATTGTCATCCAAAATCTTTCATTTTTCATTTTATACCAGAATCAATTGGTTTTTTCATGTTTTGAAATGAATTAAATTTCAAACAATTCTCATTTTCTCTTTTCGTTTTTGAAAATTTTCACTGTATAACTTTTTTCAAATATCTTCCTTAACAAATACCAAAAGCACAATTAAATTCACAGTGAAGACAAGTTATTAAATGTTTAAAGCGTGACTGCCTTGTGATTTTTCTCCCGGACAATCAGTGATGTTCCATTCTGACTGTTTTATTTGAAATAAATTCACAATTCGTTGAACAAAACGTCCTTCAAAATCAACGTTTTGATAACACTAGGTAGGGCTATAATGTTTAACACAAAATATGTTAGCTTGTTTGATTGTTATGTATTGGTGTTAATCATTACTAAAAATCATGAATGTACGTGACAAAATTATATTTGAAATAAATTCACAATTTTTGAACAAAAAGTCGTTCACAATCAATCATTGATGCCATTGGGCAGGACATAATATAAATGGTTTACTTTACGAACATGGGGGCTTTGAAATATGTATCAGCTTTACGTTCCTAGTAAAGATTTTTTGAACGCTAATATTTTAATTAAAACAATAAATCAGGGTCTATTGGTTTGAAAACATGTAGTTTTGTTGCGTTGGCTGACTAAAATATGTGTGGAATCCACGGGGGAAAAGAAGTTACAGCAAAATTTAAAGTATGGACGTATTTGGTCCACCTTGTATATACAGAAACTATATGTATAACTTGTACAAAACATTATAATGAATTAAAATAAATTAGATTACACGAATCAGATGTTTTGTGATTAACACTCACAATTATTTCAATATATCTTCTATCTAGTGTAAGAATATGAAAACATGAGTATATCATATGGTAACATAATAATTATATAACTTTACAATGACATAACTGCAGCGTTTGAGTTTAGGATTGATGTCAACTGAATGGAAGGTATTTCACCCTTGGTATACGCAGCTAACGAAAATTGACCGGCACGGGTCAAAAGCTGGACCGGCACGGGTCAACGGTTTTATTTGAATTTAAAACAGCCATAACTTGCTCAATATTGACTTCCTCGTGTCTAATTTGAAATATATGATGCCTCCCGATGCTTTTAAGTACCCCAATTTTTTACAGATTTTTAAACGGACCAAAACTCTCTAAATGCGCATTTATGCTCTTTTCTCTCGAGAACGACTGTCTCATTTTCACGATAACTTTTATTTAGTACTTCTAACATATAAGATCTATTTTTCCCCATCAAGGTATGATGTAAATGACATGCTATTTACATCTTGTGAGTTTCAATGACGCGCGTTTGATTTTATAAAAAATGCCAAACTTTGTGACAAAGAATTTCATCAGCTATTGCCCCGAACCGGTCCGTCTTCTCGCTACAAGCAGATTGCCCCGAACCGGTCCGTCTTCTCACTGCAAGCAGGATGAAATTCTTTGTCACAAAGTTTGGCATTTTTTATAAAATCAAACGCGCGTCATTGAAACTCACAAGATGTAAATAGCATGTCATTTACATCATACCTTGATGGGGAAAAATAGATCTTATATGTTAGAAGTACTAAATAAAAGTTATCGTGAAAATGAGACAGCCGTTCTCGAGAGAAAAGAGCATAAATGCGCATTTAGAGAGTTTTGGTCCGTTTAAAAATCTGTAAAAAATTGGGGTACTTAAAAGCATCGAGAGGCACCATATATTTCAAATTAGACACGAGGAAGTCATTATTGAGCAAGTTATGGCTATTTTAAATTCAAATAAAACCGTTAACCCATGCCGGTCCAGCTTTTGACCCGTGCCGGTCAATTTTCGTTAGCTGCGTATACCAAGGGTGTATTTAAAGTGGCGGCAAAGAATAGGGATCAAAGAGTGTAAAAAGTCGGAAACAATTTCTGTAAAACATGTTAATTTCATCCTTATTGTATTATCTGTAGTGGAATTCACGTATCTGATAAACCAAAGTATTATTTTGAAATAAAATCGGAACTGTTGGACGGTTGTGATAATTTAAGAATGTTATCGTCAACTCAACACTATTCTTTGTTGCCCCGTTTACATATTAAAGCAACCCTTCAATCAGCCAACAATTAAATCGCCAGAATGTATGTAGGTCCATGAGTTACGTGAGGTAAGTTTGAAATAAATGCATTAATAGTGAGCTAGTTTGTTTAACAGACCTATCTCTTCAGAAGACTAAGTCTCCGGAAAACACAGTAAAACGATCTCCTCGTCCCCTCGTTAAATACGTGGGCTAAAATGTCCTCATTTGAGAGCACCAATGTGTCAAATCCAGATGCATGATTCCCTTGTCCAAAAATGATAGTGGGTGATTATTCATAGACAACTTCATACACATGTGTTGTTTTTGTGATGTCTAGTGTAACAGTGATTGTTGCCTTTAAACTTAATATTGTTTTCCTTGGTTGACATGCTTATATATGCTGACCCACTTCGATATGCTGATCATACACAGTTTGAACCATGACGGTATCACTACATACTTAGAAGGACGAATTCCCGATGGATTTTCTTTCAAATCAGCATTGTGGCCGATAGTTCCGAGCAGTGACATCTAGAGTGGCTTTCATTCGGTAAGGTTCGGTCTTTTAGAAACTGGTTGAAAGATCGCAGGTACACACATTTGGATTGTGTGTATGTGTAGTTGTTTCGCTTGGTTTGATCAGTTTGGGAAATGTATTTCCCTTGCATATCTTATCTGTATCGCATTGTTGCTTCGTTCGTCCGGTTATTTGTCAAAATATAACACTGTTGTCTGTACAATCACTTTAAATAGCAAGAACTGATGTAATAAGATAGTTATGATCATAGATAAGGCAAATCATCAAACTATACATCGTACATGTATATATGTATACAATATGTGTACTTTCATTAAATGATAAATATCAATATATGCTCTGCTGTCATAAACATCCTTCTTGCGAACAATGACGTAATCAGACAGAAATATGCCTCTATTTAAGATTTAGTGTGGTGCTTCTTTCCTTTCTTTTCATTCTTCGCTTTTCTAGATTTCTTATCTTTCTTATGTTTCCTATGCTTGTGTCCCTTTCGTACTTTGTCGCTAGTTCCCCTAGCCGCGGCCGCCTTAATGGGACCGTCATTAAAGCTAAGAAGACTACTGAAGTCTGGGCGAATAATAGAGCGTCCGTCAACTTTACCCCAGACACCAATCACGTATGACTCGATGTCGCACTCGTTCACACCTTTTCGAATTCGAAAATATCCATTTTCTCCCCATTGTGTCCCCCAGGAGTTAGCAGCGATCTGGAAGTGAAAAGATCGAACGTGGCTTTACGGAGACCAAAGATTGGAAACAGGACTTAAGCTTATTAGGATTTTTTATTCATAAGTGCAAAAAGCTTTGTTAACATGGAACATAATTTATGATGTTTTGGTAGCTTTATATAACTTCATAATCGTGGCCGTTTATTCTTACCCAATATTTCTCCTCCCCAAGTGAGGTTTGTTCTGAGCCCCATCTGAAACAAAGATAAAACATAAAGTATTCAACGGTATGTCTCGTATGTCTAAATCTTGTTTTTCGTGAGATTTTAAGAGATTTACATATTAGACCTCTAATGACTTACATTACCTTCTTTTAAATAGCATCTTTGAATTCAGTGAACTGTTTTCTCCTATATTAGCTTTGATTTACACAGTTATGTAATTTGAACAATTTTCTATGCCAATTTAAAAAAACTTGGGCAAAATCTCCATAGATGCAATGCTAAAATTCTTTAAAACCTTGGATTATTTGTTTGTCAACCGACAATTGGATGTTTAATCACAACATGTACATAAACAGGGTGATCATGTAGTATGTCATTCAAGTTTTATATACATTCAACTAAGACTCTTTGATAAATCATAAAATTAAGCCACTTTTCCAAGATTTTAGCTTGTAAGTGAATGGAACTCTAGCCCAAATTAAAAGCTGAATAAAAGATGGCAGCACTATATTCCATGCATTGTTTTTTCTTCTATTTAGAAACTATCCTATTGATCCTTCCGCTAGAATGATAAGACCACACACGATAGATGGCAAGAACAAAAACAAGAATATAGTCCAGTTATTCTAATTACGTGACCAGCATCACCAGTGGTTTGATTTTGGTAAGTCCGTGAATGAAATAGTGTATAACACATGATTTGCTATGATTAAGGTGCATTTCCTTTGAATAGCTTGAACTTTATGACCTCGCCCTGTCAAAATCAGAGTGATAATTTTTGACATTTCTTATAGAAGGCGTATTCAAAACCAATTAAAGCACCATACAGTGAAATAATCAGGGAGGTTAAGTTACACGTTTAAAGAGAACGTATTTCGACCCCATGGATTGCTGTTCCGCTCTCAATTCACTATCCCAGGGATATCCCAGAATAGTAGATTAATAAAGATGAGAAAGCAAGATCATTTGTTGAAAAAATGAGTGGGGTATTTTGAAAAAATCCTAAATGGTTTATCGGAGAGTCGAATTGATAATTTAATTATCCAGGAAGAATTGGATGAAAACAAATTATTTTGATGAAACATTTTGAATTCATGGTGAGAAAAAGACTCATGGGCAAAAATATGACTGTCTAAAATCCGTGCTAAAATCATCGGCATACCATACGTGGTCCTTTAAGGCCTCTTGTATCTTGATGCACCCTTTCCCTAAATAACAAGAGTCCACAGATTTAATACACACGGCATAATTTATCTGAAATATACAAAACTAGTTTACCTAAAATATTAATGGGTTAGTGGGGTGGGTGGGTTAGTGTACTTCCAAAAACGGACTTACCCGACTATTCTAACTGAGTGGTAGCCGACTTTCCCAGTGTCATCTGGTGCGTTGGAATGTTTATAGATGCCGCCCCTGTACATAAAGAAATCCTCCTTTACAGCAAAGGTGGCCTGGACAGGACCATTTGTGAGGATCTCTTTCATGATTTCTCTTTCCTGTAACAAAATAGCACTTTGGCAGACTCAGTTATCATTGTCAAGTTTGAATTGATCCCTGTTTATCCACTGATATCGAAATGAAATGAGTGAGTGTATGGATTTCCATCATAATTATTCCAAATATGTGAGATCTTGGTATCAAAAGTTAAATGCGTGTATTTTGACATGATACTGTTGTTAATTACTTAAAACAATGGACCACAATGACATATATAAATGACTTTAAAAAGTAATGCTGCTTACATCGTCCCTGATTCTATATGGTGGAGTTGATTGGTAAATATTCTGTGACGCAATCCTATTGCTGGTGCAAAGAACATTCTTGGATCGCAGTGAAGATCTGTTGATATAACACTTTCCTTTAGCATTGTTCTGGCCACTAGTGTAAGGGTAGCATTCCTCGGTTACGACTCTAAAATCACACCAACAACGTATTCTATTTTAGGCCCACTTTGCTATGGTACAATTCGAATCCTGCTTCCTTCAGCGGATACTTATAATTGTAGATAAATTCAAATAAATCTGGATCATGGTAAGTGGTACTTGATCAGTATTGAAGGTTTACAAGTATAAACTTAAAACAGGGCTGCGTACTATACATGTTAGCATTGGCATGGTATGTGGCTTTATTGAACAAGTGTTGATTTTTGTTGATTTGTGTGAGGCCATGTGATGCCAGGGTTAAGGTAGGCCCATCAATTATCATTTAGACATGTCCCCACCCACATTTTCATTTTTAAGAAGTTACATCAACTCTTAAATCAAATATGACCCACCCTCATTTTCATTGTAAAAGTCACATCAATGATTAATTAAATATGACCCCATCCTCATTTTCATTTTTAAAACGTCACATCAACTATTAATTAAATATGACCCCACCCTAATTTTCATTCTTAAGAAGTCACATCAACTCTTAATCAAATATGACCCCACCCTAATTTTCATTCTTAAGAAGTCACATCAACTCTTAGTCAAACATGACCCCTTCCTCATTTTCATTTTAAAAAGTCACATCAACTCCAAATCAAATATGACCCAGCCCTAATTTCATCACACCTCATCCTTTTGTACATTCTCGTTTACCTCATCACCTCAAATTTCTCTAACCGCCATCTTCTTTCACCGTGTACCATGAATTAACCTCCGAGAACACAAAATCATTTGTTTATTTTCCACCCTCACAATGCACTTCAAAAATTAGATATTGTTTAGAATTTTTGGAGAAACATGATCTTAAGACCTACTGTAACGTGTGAGATTGCAATGCACAGTACACTCCCTGTCAAAAGTTTGAAATCCCAAATTCCGTTAGCCTGTTTACGATTGGTTATTTAGAAAATCATCGGATTTGCCTTTCCCACCTAGGCTTAATGCAATCGTGAGCGGCAATAAAAATGTAGCTTTTGAAGAGGAGTACTTATTAATTCCATTGAAAATGATATGATACTTTGATATTTAGCAGGAAAGTAAATTCATTTATACTTAGTATACAAAGATAAATACGACTAAATAAATAACACTGGTAACAACCCCCCTCCCTCCCAAATTAGGTTCACGATGGACGAATTTTGAAGTCGACATATAAGCATCTTAAAACGAGAGGCCATTGCACGTTGTAAACTTACCCTAGTTTTCTCATGTACCACCAGGCCCTATCCAGGTGGCCCCCTTCACACCCCAGCTGCTTGCGACCGTTGCAAGAGATAAGCTGTTGTGGGGAGAGATCCACATTGATAGATCCGATGGAATGCAGTGCCAGTCGGTCAGAGGCCACAGCTGAAACAGAAATATTCGTTTATACAAACGATATCACACCAAATTGGTACTCTCAGACGTATGTATGGATTTGAAAATAAACTGTGGTAGAACTTGGTGCTTTTTTACATTTGTATAGTATTGAAGACTCCGACAAGCAATTTTGCTGGAATCGCGTATGCCAAGACTCCTAAAATGACCACCAAAAGATGGCCACCTAAAAATTATTTAACTCTAGAACTTCTAGTGATACACTCTGACAAATGTACAAATTTGGAGATAACCCAACAAGGTATTCAGGTAAAGAATCATGTCAAAATTTTCAACTAACCAGCTGTGCTAAAGGCCCATGAGGACCCACAATTCCCCTGGTCACGTATGGCGGACACCGATCCTTCCCATTCGTCACGAGAGTCAAAAGCAGATGGGAGTCTTTCGTCTACTCTCACTCGCAATGACGTCATGTGTATTACATCACTGTCCGGTAAAAATGTCCCTAATCTGTACTTTAATCCAAATCCTAATGTCTTTCCCCACAAAAAAGAATAATTACCGGCTCTCCACCTTTAAATTACATAACAATATGAAAATACAAATTGCAATTTCTTAATTTTGATCAGCAACAGATATATTAATACGATATCTCAATACACAGAAATTGTTTGAGGAATTATGACTTACTGATTATAACTAAATGGCACTAACCCTTCATAGCCTCTGTTAACGTGTTCTATGATCGAATCCCTGATGAGACATACTTCTCCATCACATTGCCACAAGTAATGGTTTTGTCTGAACTGGTTTTCTACACACGTGCTATAATATTCAGATGAATAGAGCTACATATTAATCGCAATTAATCGTTTTCAAAAAGCAAACTATGGCACATGATTTGGGGAATAACGCGGGTTATGGCTAGGGGCGATTACAAAGTTCAAAACTCGAACCACAAACTACAACCATTTTTCACTTCAGAATTTGAATCTTCAGTTTTTGTCTTATTAGCTCGCTTTGAACGCACTGAACGAACTATCGCTAGAAAATCGGCTATTCTCACAGCAGTTCATTCGTGCGTTCCTTGCCATAGAAATACATTTAGGCCCGAAAAGCACTGAATAAATTGCTTGGAGATTGAAGATCGAATTGGAACCCTGGGAGCCAATCCTCCTATATCAAGGACTGGCAGCAATTATTCAAACTCGATACTCCGTTGCCCGGCGTGGAACAATTTAGTAAAAATATTATCAAGTATTCCAATAGAAGATGTACATTCCGAATATTATTGTAATCAAGTTTCAAATATGAGTTCTGGTCTTCAAAATATGAGTGATATTGTTTCTAAATTGGTCCACGCCGGGCAACGGAGTAGCGAGTTTGGATAACGGCTTTCGATCCTCCTTGATATTTTTCGCTGAGATTTACCCCTCGTTCAATTCCATCCCTGTATATCATATTCAGGTGTTCCAAATAACAACAATACATTAGAATATTGATCAAAGACTACTCACCATTCTTGACAATTAACTTTACTGACATCTCCTGGGTTGTAATATCTTCCATCTGCTATACAGTCGTCTGCAAAAGAAGACAATGAACAATGAGTTGAAGTATGCAGTGAGATTTACAGATCATTTTATGGAGTTTCTTGTCGTTTTAAATGATACCAATCGATGTATTTTGTGCATTTTGCAGATAAGTTTAAAACAAAGTCTAAGGATCCGCGGAACGTTTCGAGTATATACGGATAGCTTGACTTGACTTCAGATCAATAGACAACTAACTTGACTTCAATGATTTCACTCACTAAAACTTGGGTTCTGTAAGGTTAGTGGTAGATACCTTATAACTAGGACAATATTCGCAGTATTTCCGCCTGGAAGACACTCAGACAATAGGCCCTAGCAGGCCCTACTGCTCAAGTGACAGAACAAATGAGAAAAAATCTTTTCCGTCATTTTTGGAATTATTTTGTGAATGATATTGAACCCTGTCCCATTTTCGCGGAGTGGTCAATCACCACCCGAGTTCATTTACATTTACAAAAACATTCGGGTTTACACGAGTAATAAAATAGTTATATTTTTACACTGTAATTGCAATTATTAATAAATGAGGAAAAAATCACAAAAATTCATTTCGCATTAAGTGTACAATTCCTATGACCTATACGTACCCCATGGTATGCGAGTAATTAAAATGTCACCATTATTTGTACATAAATTTTTTCTTCGAAACGCTTTTAAAGTGCCCGATAAAGTATAAAATGCGCATGCGTCCAGGTGTTGATAAACTATAAATAGCGAAAACCCAGGGTTTGTCACCACAAGGTAAGCCAGGACGTGTTGAGAGAACAGCTAGTGTTGATATTGAATTGATATGTAGCCAGATAAGTTTCCTTATTGAAATTACATATGGTTATTAGCAATACTTTGTAAGTGCTAAATAATAAAATATTTAGAGTATATATGAGAGAAATTGGTCATTTCGAACCTGTTGAAAAGTTTGTGGCTCTCGGCTACACCGGGGAATTTACTTCCATGAGTACACACATAAATGTGGGGTTCCCCAAGAGGTACGCGACAAGGTGACCTGGCATCAAATGTGCGACTAAATGCTACTATCGAGAAGATAAAATAACGAATACGACAATAAGTTATTGCATGTGACAATTCCGAGCCTTCATCTCACTGAAGTATTTTGAAGTGAAAATAGGATTTTTGTTTTCATACATGGATTCAGATGAACGTAACTTTATTCTGACAACTAATCAAAACTGAACAAAATTGATTGTACGTAACAGACAATTTATTGTTTTACAATGTTTTGATTGGCTAAACGAATGAAACCAACAAATTATGACATGTAAAATGACAATTTTGAAATGTAAAATTTAAAAGTGACAAACACAACCTCCCTATCCACTCTTTGGGAGCCCTAGTAAATTAGTAATATGTACATGCAGCAGTGGTAGTGTGCAGCTTATTATCACACTACGCTTTGTATTCTAAAGCCTGTTGTTTGTAATAACACTGTTCACTCAACGTATGTTTTGTGTGTGGGCAGTCAACGATAATCATTGTTTTATCCCGGTTATATGACCTCGGCAGTTATAACAAAACCGTACTAAACGAAAAAACGCAAATAAGAGAAAGCTTTCACACACATATAAAAAATGAACTAGTCTAATCCGCCAGTATAAACTCTGTGCTATACGTAGCCGGGTCAGGCGCACACTTTAATCTTTAATTACCAATACCACCCTATGCTTAGTGAGCGGACCTAATTTCAAGGGTGATGGTAAAGACGATGCATGGCGCCCAAACCTGGCCTGTAACTAGGTGCACTGATGCTTTCTTCGCAAATTACATCGCCATTGCTCGTCATCGAAATTCTGATCGCCGAATAGACACTCTAGTAAACATTCATTTTGTATTGGATGTACATAACTAGAGACCGCCTTATTTCGCATATATGAAAAAATAAAACATATCTAGGTACATATATCTTTATATGTGACATCGATCGGGAATTATTGACATATTGTCAATATTAGGTTGTAATTTCTTGCGGTAAATTCAAATTGTATCTTTAAACGACTGTTTCATCTTAACTATTCGTTTTATTGGATGTAAAACAAACGGTATGCATAGTTTAACATCTTTCACTTCTAAAACAGCATAAAATATCACAATATCATCACCTAATGCTGCAATAATACGACTTAAAAGATTATGGTACTAATATTCTTTGGTTTTTGGGCGCCATGCCTCGTCTTACCATCACCCTTGAAATTAGGTCCGCTCACTAAGCATAGGGTGAATACGAAAAGCAAAATCTTTATAACCTCACACGTTTAGTGTTGGAGTTAACAGAACGGTATTAAGATCACGAAAGGTTATAAATACAATCACAACCTATGACCCAAGGAAACTTAGACTAAACAGTCAATCTGTAGTTAGATAAACATGATCCGCATTTTATTTCTGATTGTGCGTAGTTTTCTGTGACATTTACATGTCACAGTTTCTGTGTTTTCCGTGTACTTAATTATAGGAAAATGAACAATTGACTTAGTCTTTCCTGAAAACGCAATATTTGGATTTACCACGTATATCATTTTTACATTTCTATGCAACTGACATGAAGATTATTAATTGCTTTAATATTTAGTTGGCGTGGTTATAGAGCAAAAAACCCGGAACAGCCCAGGTGAAGGTTTACCTGTTTTTTGTTTATATAATTTTTTCCTCATTAATAATAACAAGAGACTGTGGATAGTGGATTTGGAATTTTGAAATATGAAAAAGAAAAGCTTATATTGAAAATAGGGCCAGGCTGGTATAAGTTTGAAAACGTTTCCTTGGTTTATTTTTTAAGCTTTTTGAGATCTTGATTATTCTTATTTCAATTCGATACGTATCTTTGAACTTTAGGAAAATATATAGCCTGGTCACTGGTCAGCACTCAGCAGCTAGCCCCCTTTCTAAATGAAATCCCGCTAAACAGATCTTTAATTGTACTGCACATGATAAGAAACTCGTTTATAATCATCTATGTAGCTATTTTTATTGGAGTGGTTTGATCTCAATTTCAATTCTTTGATTACTTCTTAAGAGTTGTTTGCCACTTGTATCCTTGCCACAACATACCTCGCTTATTAAACTGACCACTTTTAAGACAATATCGATTTTTATATGATTTCTATCGTTACTTGAGTGTTCAATAAAACATAAAAAATTGATAAGAAATGTAAATCTTGGTCAAAACGTGTGTGTACAATTGGAAGCTTATCGTAATGTCTGTCCGCTGATTGAAGATATGTGACCCAAAAAAATGCAACCCTCCATTTCTTCAAAGACTTCATTTAATGTGAGATCCTCTGGCAAAGTTTTAATAATCATAGCCTTAAAGTGATAGAGTTATGGTCGTTCCAAAATATGCTTCAATCTTTGTCTTTGTGGGCCTTTCAGAGCAATTAACCTCCATTTAAGAAAAATAAGAGAAATGGAGGGTTGCATTTTTTGGGTCATACTGTATAAATATTATACATCTGCAACGGTGGTATATGGTATATGTCAAAGATAGAACGTGTGGTAATTTAATAAAACTATATGTTGACTCTGTTTCTAGTGACAAATATACGTACTGAATTATATACAGATTGGTCAAAAAACGGTATAGTCATGCACCAGCCCCTTGTTTTGCAGCTTCACAGATTGCAATTACGATAAATTCGATTCACATCAGCTGTTAAGAAAATTCAATTCCAATTCACAAGTATATGTTTAAGTTTAAGTTTAAAAATAGTTTATTTTTGTGTCACTGATATTACAATATACATATAAAATACATGTATATATATGTAAAAATAGGCTCGCTGTTGAAATAAAGATAAAGGAATATTTTGTGAGAATTTATGGATATACCCTCGTATATGGGGCGTTTCCCATCCTAAAATAATTTTGTCGGGCATTATTTATTATTGAAGTATTTAAGTCAAGGCCGATATGTACGGGGCTTAAAGAAAAGAGTGCATGAAATCACCATTAATTTATTAGTGTACATATTATTTGTAAGTAATACCAAATGAACAAGAATATTTCATTAAAATAACTGAAATTCTGCCACAAACATTTCGTGATAGTTTTTACAAGGTCAACATTTTGGCCTGTATACTTAACAAATGATTATGCCACTACTAAGAGTTTTTCACACAAGTAGTTTTTGTTTATTAGCCATAAATATGTTGTAAAATAAAGAATGACTATACTATAATATTCTAGTTTAACTTTGGTCACCCCAAAATGTCCTAATTCTAAAATCACATAGGCTTACAAAGAAATACATGCCCACACGTAAGTTTAAGTTTAGAACAATTAATATCAAATTTTCTGATAACTTGAACGATTAGACTTTTTAAGGAGGTATGTAAACACTTAAGGACGTGATCTACTTTTTGAGAACTTGTATATCAACAATGACCACTGGAAGGCAACTGATATCTCTGCACTCGTTTGAACAATGATTGCATTTCACCTGAAGTTTTCCTTAGACCGGCAGTCAAACATTTTATCCATCAGAAGATAATTAATGTGGGTAGTTAAAGATATGGAGTGATCGTAATTTATTTTTGTTGCCTTAATCTCCCGAGAGAAGTGTTTATTCTCGTGTCAACTCATGACAAGAGTTATCGTTTTAACCATAATCCACTGTTAAATCGCGCCTCATTCATCAAGGTCCACACCGCCCAAAGCATAAATACTTGGCATATAGTTTTCAGTTGTTGCCGTTTAAGAATTAGTACACCGATTCACGCTTGTGAATTACAATTTATCGTTTGTTATGGCACATGTTTTGGGATATTCAGGTTTTACAAATTAGTTTCTTTATTTATGTTCGCCAAATTCTTTATGGTTCCGTACGTGTTCTTGGACAATGATTACTATTACCTTGATAAGGTATCTTGATTTATATCTAACCTATGCTCGAAATCTAACCCGAAGAATACAAGTCTATTTCATTAAGTTTTTGATTACATTCTCCTGTATCAAAATCAATTAAGTTTTGCGATATTTATACAAATCCTATTCCAAACTTGAAAATGCTATACACCTTGCAAAGGTTTCATTATGTTTCATTTCTTTCCCACGATAATTCACTTCCTTAAAGGTATAAATTCTTTATGATCGTTTTTGTTTAGTTCATGTACTTAGCAATCCAAAAACATAATATTGGCTTGCGGAGATATTTTTATTTTTAGGAAAGAAATCGATGTTTATTTTTCACCTTAAAATAGTATTTTCATTATACATAGGTTATTTAATGAAAAATACAGAAACATGTCTTAACTCCTAGTTCAGTCCAGATGCCATGGTTACCAACCTTTTGGAGGATAAGTACAATTAAAACAAGGGCATAATGTCACTGAACGTTTTTAACTAACTCTTATATGAAAAACCGTTGACACTTTGACAGTTGTCGTGATTTTATCTTGCTATCTTTGCTCATACAGTAGGTCCTAATTAGTCATGAATTGAAATTGTAAGTACATTGAAATATGATATTTAGCAATTGATATATTCTGGTGATCACACTACATGTATCAAGGGTACACAGCTGTCAGTTTTTTAATAAAACTCTACTGACAATATCACCTTATTTGACAGTTTCTAAAATATATACCTATCACTTGTATATTTGTCTACTACTTATAATAGACTTTCAATGTGTTTTTCTCAGAAAAAAACAAGAGAACCACTGTTTGAGATGACATTCAAAACTCGATTTTAATGAAATGTCCTCATCAAATCGTAATTAAAAAGTAATCAAAGTCACTGTAAAATACAATTTGTAAATAAACATCTACCACAAGGATATTTTTATTACAATCTCCACTGCACAAGAATATGAATATATCATAGTTTTTGTGCCTAAATAACCTAATTTTGCTCGTAGGGTATTCCTCTGGATTCAAAACCAGTGATTTGTTAAATACCGTTCGCCCACAACTTGTGTGTTTTCACTTCACCTAGTTCATGCGTGTAATCAAAATTTATGACGACGTTTTCTTTCACAGTATTATTCAATATTCAATACTCCTGTTTTTATTTTGGTACCCACAAACTAGATTTTACAGCGCTTTTGCTCAAATATCATCTTTGTTATAAACGTTTGGACTACTTATAGAATTTGAAAATAATATTGTGATATATATTAATTATTAGTTTGTAGCTCGTAAAAACATAATGTAGATCTAAACGAGGGTTGTATTATGAATATGAGGTATATCCGGAGGGAAATATAGGTTGTTAATAAGTTGTCTCGATGTCTATTTCGTCGAACATTCAACGTAGTACATGTTACGTAAAAATCATAAAAATATAATTATCAAACTCTGACCAGCTGTTTGACCTGTTAACTATTAATGTCTAAATTGCAATCTGCCAAATAGTTGATGGATAGGCCTTTTTCTGAAATAATCTAACGTAAACCACAGGTTGATTTGTACAGTGTAAAAAATGTTTTAAAATAAACATAACGTGGATGCATTAGCATGATCCTCTTCAAATGTAACTAATGATGGATTAAATCTTGTTGAGATAGCCTGTAATTATTTAGTTAAGTTAGATGCGCAAAAATTTGCTCTGATTTTAAACATGAAATGTGCATGTCTATGTTTTTGGTAAAGCTGTCTATCACATGCGTAATTTTGAAATTGTGGACATTGTTATCACAGACCTTAACCGACTTACAAAACTTCAATGATATCTAAAAATAATCTAAAAGGGATTAAACGTTCGGTTCTTAGTTTTTACAAAATATTCAATGTGCCTCCTTCCAACAGTGCTTGAGGCTTTCAGGCTTTGAAAACCAAAAATGTTGTAATGGCATCGTTCACATGGTAGAAAGCAATTTCATTACGTCATTTAGAACAGGCTTATTACGTATTTAGCAAGTAGCAATTGAGAAATTGAAATTAGTCGTATTAGTTCCATAATCACTGGGGGGTATCGTGATGCAACAACACCGTGTTGTTGCATCAAGATGGCCAGACTTCCGGTGATCGATTTTCGAACGATATTTTGTTTTCCCAATTTAAACCCATTTCTAGGACGAGTTGCTCAATAATCATACACATGCAGCTAGCGCATGATCTATATTTTGAAAAACTGTCGTTACAGTCGAAATGTTGAGGCATGCGCAGACCTCTATTTAGTGATATTTTCATTTCAAATATGGCGGCCAATCCGATGTCTGACGACCCTTACAAAGAATCTAGGCAGTTTGCATTTTTACCTCCTGTGAAATAACAAGTGGAATTTAGTAGTTGTTTTGTGTTATATTATCATTCTGCATCGTAATTCTATGTGATTTGGTGTTGAAATGTCAGCAGAAATACATATCCATACGATAATCGAGTGAATCAGATAACAGATTTTTCGAAAACCCGTCTCGTGCTAAGAGTGTAAAAACTTGTATTAACATGCTCAAAAGTGCCAATGTGCACATCAATGTCAAGCTAAATCAATGTTGTGTCTAAAACAGGTACCCGATCTACTCAAAACAGCTTGTCATTCACGTATACACGCTTAGCAAACACGGCGAAATGACCTGAATCTTGGAATTTCGTTCAAGAGCTAGTAATGTTTGCTCCGGTCTTCGTCATAAGTGTTCATCAGACTTCACGCATGCGCAGGGGAAAACCATCAACCAATAAGGTTTATAAATCAATTTTGCGCATGCGCCTTACAACGGTAAACAAATTCGTATTTATAAACGAACCAGTTTGAGATAACCCGATATCAGTCGGAGAAATCTGACGATCTACGAAACTCACTTCAAAAAATCAAATGCGGACTGACGGCGTATTCTACTATGTTTGGATCTAAGATTTTCAGTATAGATAAAGTCTTTTATGATCTTTCGAATGAGGTAAGTCTCTAGTTCGAAAGACAATCGTATCAACTTGAACAAAAGTTGAGTTTTGACGAAAAATTTTAACATGCGCAGAAGTCCCATTTTCGTTGTACCATATTGACTGGTTAGTATACATGTAGCATCATCAAGAAGCTATAAATTCGCGGTTTTAATTCCTCACTATTGATGCAACAACACCACTCTGTTTATTATCGATGATACAACAACACCTATGGGCTGATGCAAAAACGCCAATATAATGTATCATTGAACAACAAGAGAAACTGTTTATGTCCTGTTTACAGGTGTTGGTCGGGACATGAATAAAACGCGTGAGTCCGTGGTCCATGAATGAAACGTATTTTGTTTGGTTTCTTAATGTATTTGTATCTGAAAAATAAAGATTATTATACGAACATTTTCTAAATTAAATGCCCTTGATTTACCGTATGGAAATTGTATACAAATAACTAATATAATCATGGAAAGACAACAGATATCAGTCATTTTGTGTTGTTTGTACCTCAATTGAAATACTCATTTCTGATTGGTTGATGAGCGGGCAACAATATGTACTGCTGACCGCTACTAGGTACTGTTGACCGCTACTTTTGAAAAAATGTTTTTTGAATGTTGATTTTTTTTTAATTTTGAAAAAATAAGTTGTGTAAAAAATTACAAGTATTCGACGGTTTGAGATTTTTTGCTAAAATATGATACCTTTACTTATCAAATATGTTCACTTGATATTCGATTATATATTCGTCCAATTATTATATTCTTCGGACTAACAAACAATTGTTCACCTCTCTATTCGGTCAACTGACAAAAGTGTATACCTCAACAGTAAACACTGAGAGTACTGTTGACCTAGATCTCCGGTCTCGGTCAACAGAACTTTCAAGGTTTACAGTATCGGTATACAATTTTGACAGTTGACCTCAAGAGAGGTCTACAATTGTATATATCCTTTGTTATACCACCCAAAGTATGACGTCATTTATCAAGTTGAAGAGTTGTATGCGCTGCTCAGGAGTCGTGTACGCTATCCAGGAGTTGTACATCGTTCTCAAGAGTTGTATAGAATGAGTGTTGGTTTAATGATATTGCAGTTATACAATGCTATTATATAGAGGTTATTTACTAAGAGGGATTCAATATTGGTTTTATTCCGAGAGACAATATGATATGTCCCGAGGGCCCGGGGGGAATCTGGGATTACTGTACCCCTATCAGTTTACCTTTTTGGGCCCTAAATCCTATCACTTTTGTTTACCTTTTTACTTAGTCGGAGAGAACGAATCCACAGAGAGCAATACTTCTACATGTGCACCGTGCAAGATTTTCATTAAACGTGTAACTAAACCTCCCTAATAAAGTCAATTAGACGTTTTTACTCATTGGCTCTCCAAATTGGAGGAAATAAAGAATCATATCATATCATAGATGAAGCAATCATCTCATTAACATGCTTTTTGAAATGTTCTCCGATAAGCTCACGAATGTTACAGTGAAACTGTTTTAGCTATATTTTGATAAACAGTGGTAACGTACATCTACTATATCTAGTTTATCACTGTTCTACAGATGGATGACAGATAATTTCCAATAGCTCGTCATGTTTACCGAGAACGAAAGATGTTTGTCCACCATTTTGAATGATACTAAATGGAGTCAGGGTCATCAAGCTATGGAACAGTGGTTTATGAAAATAGATTGGGTTACTGTAGCTTGCCATGTTAAAGACGATTGAAAGAATCTTCGCCCGCAGGACGTGTATTTTGAATGCCTTGAGAAGAACGCAAATGGGTAATGGGTAACGGTGTCGCAATCGTAGCATTTAAAAATCTGTTCCTCTCGAGATTTATGGTCTTCTGAAATTATACTATTAATTGGTGTTGCTGCATCATTGCTCAAATCTAGAGGAGTGTTGTTGCATCTTCGGTTTGGTGTTGTTGCATCAATAGTGAGGAACTAAAACCGTGAACTTATTGCTTCTTGATGATGCTACATGTATACTAATGACAATTTCTTTAAATATAGATCGTGCGCTAACTGCACGTGTATGGTTGATTGAGAACTCGTCCTAGAAATGGGTTTAAATTGGGAAACAAAATATCGTACGAAAATCTAACACCGGAAGTCTGGCCATCTTGATGCAACAACACGGTGTTGTTGCATCACGATACCCCCCAGTGTTTGTGGAAAGGTGAATAAGTTTACTCGGACTAACAAAACAATTATAGACCTCTCCATTCGATCAACCGTCAAAATCATATACCTCTACCTTCGGTCTCTGTCAACAGTAGTTTTTCGGTTTACAGTCTCGGTATACAATTTTGCCGGTTGACATCTGGGGAGGTCAACAATTGTAAACTGTTGACCACTACTAGGTACTGTTGACCGCTATTTTTGAAAAATTGTTTTTTAATGTTGAATTTTTTTTAATTTTGAAAAAATAAATTGTGTAAAAAATTACAAGTATTCGACGGTTTGGGGATTTTTTGCTAAAATATGATACCTTTACTTATCAAATATGTTCACGTGATATTCGATTATATATTCGTCCAATTATTATATTATTTGGACTAACAGAACAATTGTTAAGCTCTCTTTTCGGTCAACTGGCAAAAGTGTCCTCGACCTCTGGTCTTGATCAACAGTGCTTTCAAGGTTTACAATATCGGTATACAATTTTGCCAGTTGACCTTAAGAGAGGTCTGCAAATGTATATTATATCCTTCAAATTATTATATTCTTCGGACTAACAAACAATTGTTAACCTTTCTATTCGGTCAACTGGCCAAAGTGTATAACTCAACAGTAAACCGTGAGAGTACTGTTGACCTCGACCTCCGAACTTTAAAGGATTACAGTATCGGTATACAATTTTGCCAGTTGACCTCAAGAGAGGTCTACAATTGTATATCCTTTGTTATCCCACCCAAAGAATGATGTCATATATCAAGTTGAAGAGTTGTATACGCTGCTCAGGAGTTTGCGCTATCCAGGAGTTATACATCGTTCTCAAGAGTTGTATAGGATGAGAGACAATATGATATTTCCCGAGGGCCCGGGATATCTGGGATAACTGTACCCCTATCAATTTACCTTTTTGGGTCCTTAATCTTATCACTTTTGTTTACCTTTTTACTCAGTCGGAGAGAAGGAATCCAAAGAAAGCAATAATTCTACATACGTGCGTCGTGCAAGATTTCCATTAAACGTGTAACTAAACGGCCTCTCTAATATAGTCAATTAGACGTTTTTACACGTTTGCTCTCCAAATTGGAGGAAATAAAGATGTTTGTCATGCCATGTTAAAGGCGATTAAACTATGTTATAGAACAACGTCCAGTACATTATAATATTTAAAAGTATAAATTTTTGAAAATACATATAAAGGATCTTCGCCCGCAGGACGTGTATTTTGAATGCCTTGAGAAGAACGCAAATATGGGTAATGGGTAACGGTGTTGCAATAGTAGCATTTAAAAATCTGTTCCTCTCGAGATTTATGGTCTTCTGAAATTATACTATTAATTGGTGTTGCTGCATCATTGCTCAAATCTAGAGGAGTGTTGTTGCATCTTCAGTTTGGTGTTGTTGCATCAATAGTGAGAAACTAAAACCGTGAACTTATTGCTTCTTGGTGATGGTTACATGTATACTAATGACAGTTTCTTTAAATATAGATCATGCGCTAACTGCACGTGTATGGTTATTGAGCAACTCGTCCTAGAAATGGGTTTAAAGTGGGGAAACAAAATATCGTACGAAAATCTATCACCGGAAGTCTGGCCATCTTGATGCAACAACACGGTGTTGTTGCATCACGATACTCCCCAGTGATAATGCGTACTATATTTCTGCAGCGATTACGTGGTTATAACCCCGTCTGGGAATGCAGTTGTGCAGTACTTAGCGGTGATATTTGACATGTAACCTTTGACACTTATCGAAAGGTCTAAGAGTTTTGCTCTAAAGATCTGCTTATCAGTCTTATAAAATATACATCCAGTTATTTAGGTATATTGCAATACCACAAACCGATAGCGTAGCTTAAGGTAAATAGAAAACACCACCACCTGGTTGCGTTACAAAATGTGTAACAATTGTCTTCACTCTATAAATGCTGAACGCCTTCCACAAAAACAGCGTTGATCAGGATAGGTTTCACCACTTTTTGATGACGAATGACGATACAAAAACGTCATATGCAACTGCTAAAGCTTTGTGTTACAGAGATACATGACTAACATGAGCTGTCAGTGAGTAACTCCTGACAAATGACTTAATTTATATCACGATTTAAATTAAGATGCATGCACCCCATTTCATAGCAAATTGTAGGCTCAGATGATATGTATAAAAAATAGTTTGCATTTGATTAGAATTGCATGTCAAATATTAAAAATATAATTGATGTACAAACACCATTGGGCAGAATTTAACATTGACAAGTGGAAATCAGTAAGTGAGCGGTAGTTAATA
>CAIIXF020000001.1:45745018-45816846 GCA_903813345.2 Owenia fusiformis
TGTTAATAATATGAGTTATGGCATTCTAAGGTGGCAGTTACTATATATTTAGCGGTTTTATAGTATTTTCTTTCTTTACGTGACCTTAACACATTTTCATTATAAAGGAGAGAATTGTTTTGCACTGTGAAAATTAACATATATAAGGTATACTGCAGTAAACTATTTTTTGAAATATTTCAAAAAACGCTTGCAAATCATCTAAATTATGACCGGAAATTTTTACCCCTTTCTAGGCTCGCCTTGCATTTGCTCTAAATAATAATGTTCTTAATAAGTCTTATAATATTACTTTGATTTTTTATCCGAAATACGAATTGCTAGAACTGATATTATAAGTATATCATAAAGTGACGTTCATCATGAAACTCACATGAGGAGTGGCAGGCACGAATTTCTATATTTTAAACCGGGAGACATTCGAACACAGTTAACCCTGCAAGGAGATCGAACATATTTTGGCGAGAAAAAACTTTCATTGTTGGTAGTATAGTAGTTCATTGCAGAGAGGGTAATTTATACAGAAGTATATGCGGAGAAAGGGTGTCCACCATAAGACAGGTGTTCACTAAAGAGTGTTCACTTAGACAGGTTTTTACTAATCATCATAATTTTAGAGTAATTTCGGATATTGATGTGCAGGGTCCGATTACTGAAGCACATGAATCGGTCAAAATGGCTTATATTGATAACTTAATAACGTTCCATTCTGTAGTGATCAATTATTTTGATTATATAGTTTTGGTGTTATAATCCGTGAAATCTTATTTATAATACATTGAATAGGTCTAAGAGCATCTTCTCAAGTTCTCAGCCGCCGGCTAGTGTAATGTCTACCTTGAGTGTCAGAGTATAGTATATGCTTTACATGTAGACGAATTCGAAGCTCTCGTGAAAGGTAGCAAAGTCAAATTATTGGAGAGGGTAGAATCGTACCACAGATGACAACCTTTAGAGGCCTGACTCTTCCTCTGTTTGACATCATGTTTGGCATGCTTACTCTCAGGATGATCCTTTGACATATATTATATTATACAGTTACATAACGTGATCGAGTGTTTGTTCTCATCACTAACTAACGTTAATATAACAGGGAATGATACATTTTGTAGCAATCGGGCTGGTATTCTTGAAATATTTCACATTGTTCGTACCATCAACTTTTTTATGAAGTTTTAAACACAAAGGTGCGATAAACTCAATAGTTTATGTTTCGGGGTTCCGACATTATCTCGGCATATTCCTTGTCTTAGTCTACCCCAGCCCCTCGTTAAACAGAAGACATCAGGTGCGAATATAGAGTTAGTTTATCGAATAATTGAATTCAAATTGCAAATTTAAGTGTTTGAAAGACATAAATAAAACAAAATTATTACCCATTAATCCGGCATTTATTTTACTTATATGCCTATACTTTGACCAGACCTCACTCATATTTATAACAACAAATGCATTATTTAACCAACAAATGTATTCAGAGTTTGTAACATCTCAACTCAAACTAGGTTGAGGGATTAGATTGTCTATTTTTTGTAAATTATATACAGTGTGTCGATTTCTCAAGCTGTGCCAGCTTTTTCGTCCAATACTGACATGTTTAGTGCTAGTGAAATATTACTAGAGGTAAAACAAATGTTTATTGGGCAACATTATACCGATATATAACCATCGTGCTGTTACTCCAATATAACCTCATTTACCCGGGGTCCAGTCGACGAATTCCATTGAGGTAACCAGTGACCACTCAAAGAAATGTAAACAAACACTGATAAGATAAATCAATCATAAATGGGTGAATATGAATATCAAAAATTGATATTTCTGACCAATGGATGTAGCCTAGCAGCAACTGGTTTCGGAATATCCGGCATCGAAATGCAACCCTTAATTTCAATAGTTTGATTTTACTACTAGGTTTTGCGGCCCTGGGTACAAAATATAATCCATTATGCCCCTGTTTTTACCCCCTGTTTTTTCAACCTAATAGAAGATTGGCTCCAGGCCCTGAAGATGCAATTAAGTACAAGTTGTATCAAATATGTACATAAACGCGGGACTATATACGCACTGCATCAAGTATATGCTAAATGTATTATAAATAAATGACTTACTTTGTATAATAGTGGGGGGCCTGGGGGTTGTTGATATTGGTGCCGTGGGAGCAGGGACTCCTTGACAGACTTCCCAATAATCCGGGCAGCAATCTGGATTAGGCCTGTCGCAGAATATATCGCAGTAACACACGGTGTCTAATATAGGCATTGAACATTCATCTATTCTGCCTGTGCAACATTGATCACCTCTTGATCTCCTTGAGCAAAATTGTTGGCCCGCAAAATCTGCGAACTCTGGGGGTACCGCATAAACTACCCCGAAGTACATAGTGCAGACCCATAATATCAGTGTAGTCCTTGTCATTTTGTTTTAATTTCTTAGAAACTGTTGTAATTGTTCTGCTGGGCTGTTTTATCCAGTTATTAGGTATTGGTTACCTTTTCGGATTGACTCAATTAGAAATGTATCCCAATGCGCCCTGCCTTACTGGTCTGTCGCTATTCCTAACTGCCACCGCTTGCGGCCAATAAGTAATGAGTGGCCCGTCTGTACCAATAATGATAACGTTACTTTTTTCAACAAATTATCATGGTAGTAATCACTTGACCAACATTCGTTAAATTTTATGTTTCATATATAGGCTGTTGATAAATTCCCGTGATTAGTCATATTTTTGATTGACGAGTTTGTTCTATTGTTGAGTTTTGACTTCGACTGACTTTATCTGAAGAGCTCTCCCGGGTCACATCGATCTCTTACCCTCTTAAAACGCCAGTCTTGTTTTAGCCCTTGTTGTGAGTTGTTGTTATATTTTCTAAAAATGAAGAAGTGGGAATTGTTATACGTATATTAATTACTTGTACGTTGTTTTCTACCTGTTGAAATATGGTATACTTGAAAGAAACAAAGACTATCTCGACCTCACCTTCGATGTAGATAAATCACGCGAGCAAAAACATATGTTTTAGGCCCTAAGTTTATACTGTATATTACATGATGTAGTAAAAAGTTTTAAATCAGCGATATCAATCGGTCCCAAGGTGACCAATCTACATACATTGTAAAGAGGTATTTGATTTTATGGACGATACGAGGGTGATTCAATTAGATCTTGTTAAAAACCATTAAGAAACACTCACTTAAAGGGTTAAACATTACGTAAACATGAATCAAAAGTCTTAAATGCATGCCCCGATAAGTCAACACTAGTTTATCATTAGCAGTTGCAATGTTACCATCAGATTAAAACTAATTCGAAATGATATCGCCAAAAACCAAAAACAAATTGCTCGTCCCTCGTATCCAATTTGCTGAATATATATTATTTACCAAGGACCAGTCACGTTTTGCCATATGTTACAATTGTACCTTAAGCTATTTTCTTTTTTCTTTCAGAGTTTAAACTGTTATTTGTAAGAAGTGAACTTGAAGACCTACTATGCAAACAACCTAATATACCAGACAATCAAAGGTTTGAAATATGCGAAGTCGAGTTGAAAACTACGAAACTACAAAACAGATCAAAAGTAAAATGTTCTATTCAAAAATGGTTTATAGACCTATGATGGTCTATTTTGTGAAATAAAGGCCCATTGTATAAATCCGAAAAACTATACACAGACGAAACATGTAGTACGAAACATTGTATCTAATCCTTTGGAAATATTTTGTCTTGTGTTAAGGTGAACCTTCTACCCAGTAGAGCTCATATGCATGTTAGCAAAGTTACACGAAGGGGACAAAATATCAAATACACTTTGACAAGCCTTAATAAAAAAAATGATTATAGAACAGTATAACAAAGTGCATCATTTCCTATTATCAATCATGTTGCGTTCTTGATTATACAATCCATGTCAATGTAAAATCATTACAATTGTAAAATATATCACGAACATTGTTGACTTACGAATTCATTTTTGAAACAATTCATCAACCTTCTTATATGACCTTAATTTGAGGTTCATAAAACAAATATGTATAGAAATATTTTCTGGACATTAACCCATATCTGAGTTGTGAACGCGCAAAGCTGAATTACCACATCTCCAGAAGAATGTAAATACACTCCTCCCTATAAAAGTTTGGAAACTGTACTTATAAATTCTAATTTTAGACTAAAAACATATTGAGTTCCAATACATGAAATCCCCCAAATTTTTTTTTCTCAAAATCTCAAAAATTGATGACTGGTGAATTCAATTATTTATTTTGTCAAATAAAGTGCATTCATTTTATCGACTATAACATGTACATCCTTTCGTTTAATTTGCTGCATTCGCATACATTCTTTGGAATCTATAGAACTTCCTATCAGCGAAAATTCTCCAAAATACATATTCCCGACTTGTTGTGAATGAGGGAAATTTTGAAGGAAAAATCGTATCCATTGAAAGAATGTCGACTGATATTTATAGAATTTTACTGATTTTGCAGATGAAATTGGCGTTAACCCACAAAATCCAATGGGATATTTGGGTTGCCAAACTTATGGACGATAGTGAATTTTGTATATCACATACAGTATGTATTTATCAGACAGGTAATTAATTAATGCACTACATAGTTAATCATATTCTACAGACTAAACAGATGGTATTTTTGCATCTACGCTCGTGACGTAGGTCTGACCATGGTATATCATTTATAAAAGGAATAAGTTTAATGTCTTATAGCACCCACGCAACTTCAATACGTCATTATCGGAATTTACACTTAAAATGGATGCTACATTATCCTGTGCTGTAAAAGGAGATCATCTTTTGACTTTCAGACTGGAGGAAACAAACCATAAATTCAAGGATCTTTGATGCATGGCAAGATAACTTTGAATTATATCTGTTATAGCATTCTGATACTCATAGCATCTTTCTGTTTCACCTCAGGGCTGAGAAGAAATGAGATGTCATGGTGTATCATGATGCTGTTATAGCGTTTGATTGCGTCACCATCTAATGCGCAGCTCTATACGTCCATAAGTGTGATAGTCTTACCGTAATACGTAGACGACGATTATAAGAATGTCACACTTATGGACGTATAGAGCTGCGTCATAAATTATGACGTAATCAAACGCTATAAGTTATACGTTATACGGGAATACTATACTAGTACTCTCTGCCCTTTATTAACACTTTTTCACATGGCAAGGGCATAGATTTGCTTTCAGTCTGGGGGGGTGCAAACGCTCAAATTGTTTTCGGTTTTCAGTCAGGTGGGTGCGATCGTTGAAGAAGCAAGCCAAAAACAGATTTTTAAGATTTGTTTTGAATTTTACAAAATATTGATCTGTAAATGCGGGCGATCTTTAGCTTTTGAGAAGAGACGTGACTAATATCATGAGCAACTTGAGCATTGCTTTTAATAATTTTATGGCTCCTTAATCTGTTTTTTTTTCAAGATGTGATCAGCAGAAACTGATGAACTGACCACGTATATTACAAGGCAGCAAATTCCAAAATATTTCTCATTCGGCGCCAGCTGATTCAACATCTCATCATCACATGCATGCGTATCTTTACTCTAAATCATCTAAAAATACTAACGTATGTATGATGATTTTGGAATTCATACCCTGCGCGCAGAGTCTAGTTACAAACGACGAAGACGAAGATTTCTTTCGAGAAGGGAAGTCGAACGAATGCAAAGGGTAGGAATTCAGGGCCTAATATTAAAATACGATTTTCTCCGGAAACCCCGGTTTCTAATACCATGGCATTCTTGGGATGCACATTTAACGTAATTGGATCATATCTTAATGTCATTACACCGATTTATAAACTGTGCAAACATAGACACACTCAGCATACCAGGCTGATATCATCCATTCAAAGGTCTTCATTTATTACTCAATCCAGAAAGAAGTGAAATACCCTTGGACCAAGGATGGGCTGATATCATCTTAGGATTTGTGACTCCCTCTTAATCGGGATGTCATCGTATAAGAGCTCAATTTAAACGAGATTGGCAAAAGTAACTCATTATATCACGACATCTCAAACTTGAACAAAATATCACCACCTGCCATTTGCTACGCCAACCGCCATTCGGTCAAACAGCGTCCAAGAAAAGTTGGAATGGTGACATTAAGACAGAAAGATGTGATGAGTATCAGAATATGATCATTTTTACTGTTGCAGTGCTGCATGTAATTTTGTATACGTGTGCCATGATATATGAGTTTGGCGTATTTCTAAAGATTGTGGCTATTTAAATTGACTCAAGAGCCTTAAGTGGAGACTATAACCATGTAATGTCAGATAAGAGCATTTGAGGACCCAACTTTTTGACTTCTGCTAGTTGTTGCTACCGTTTTACAAAATAACAGTCCACACATTAATCTATATCCTGTCACTTTATCTTCTATGGCCTTCTCTATGGAATGATTTATTTTTTGTTTTCATCATTTTCAATGATCTTCAATCCTCAAGGCACTTAACGAGATATCACAAATATGAAATGTTTCATCTGGTATTAATGATTTTTCCTTATATAGAATACCTTGAGTAGTTCGTTAAGGTGGGACCAGTAAGACCCTATGCTCAAGAAGGCACTATCGCAAAAAAACTACGTGTATGTATAGTATGTTTGAGTTTAGAAGCCTGGGTACCCACTTTGTCTAACCATGCTCTCTCATTTGTTCTCTACCTTGAAATACTAGTATGTACATGTGCAGTAGATATAATTATATAATGAGTTACTTTTGCAAGTTGTAAAATAGAAAGAAGTTTCAAAAAATATCCCCTGTACCTACCTTAAACGTCAAAGTGTGCAGGTGCACCCGATCAACAGAGGGCAAAACAAGCTTGCAAAGTAATGTAGGAATACTTTACAAAAATCACAGGCAGGTGGCGTAATGTATGCTTTTTCAATGTAGGTTTGGAGCTGTAATTTAAGTTATTAGACTTAACAAAAATAGTTATCCAAAACAATGAAAGACATTTTAGAAATTCCAAATCTAAATCTGCGAACTATATCAAGGTCGTTCTTTTTCTTAGGGTGCATTCGTATTTTATTTGCACGAGTACTATATTCTAGTGTTATGGATTAACAGGAATTACATGATACGTCATGTGCCTGTGTTGAGAATTGTTCACACTTATCGACAAATGTCATATTCCAAATGACATAACATCCGTTTTTGTCGCAATGTTTTCATATATCCTGTAGTATATCAACTAATCTCTTAAAGCTACAAAAGACCGGTAATAAATGTGTCGATTTCTTTGCTTAGTTGTTCAGAATGTCTAAAGGCAATAACAATTCATCTTAGTCAAAACAAAACATTATGTTAGTATGCCTCTATGTTGTATGACATACTTGTATGTGTGTGTATCACAGTATCAAATCTGGGTCTTGTGATATTAATGGGATATAAATCGCCGGGTGTCAAATAAGATATATAAATCCTCGGATGTAAGAGGCTTGATCAGAGAAAACATTCGTTCCCATCAACATCAACTCAAAATAATCTCTAGGAATGCCCTTTGCAATCCTTCGATTCCGCTTCTAAAGATTCAGATACCGGTGTAATTGCCCCTACCCTCAAGGACTCAGAATCATAGTGTGATGATATGTTTGCCTCAAGCCCTGTCCATGCCCGGTCCGAGTCAATTAGAGTCATATTAGTAAAGCTTAAAATGCAGTGGACCCAAATGGAAGCCGAGAATAGTTTTTTTATTTACATGTCTGCAATTACAACACGCAATCACACTTACATACTGTAATAGTAAAATAGTTTCTTTAAGTCTCACACATACATATATACAATAACATATTAAAAATAGTTTAAAAACATACAAACTGTAACATTAACCTTTCCCCGGGGCAATTACTATAATGACAACGTACACGCAAACTCCTTAGTCAGAATTTAAAGTCAGAAATATAGCACGTAGGCTGGTCTGGTGTATGTAAATATGTATTTTAGTAAGTAAAATTCAGACTAGGAAGTAGGGAAGGAGGTGGTACTATACTATAATCTAGTATAACACTGGCGGATCCAGGCCATGCCCCCCCCTCCCCCTTGGGCCCAATTTTTGAATTTAGGAGCCAATCCTTTTCAGAAGTGCGGAATTCTTTTTCTGATTTGAAATGTGGGCCACCTTGTTAGCTCCAGATCCTCCAGTGTATAACGTAGTCTTAATCATCGTATTTCATCAAACAGTAGATTTATTGTGTGGATTAGTTTCGTTCGTTCCAAAATGGCCAATATCTGAATGTATTACATACCTAGCGAAGCATTTGTATGGAAGTCAATGGGAAAGTTAGCGAGCTATATCCACCGATATTGCCCGATTACCCCGATATAGCCCGCTTACCTCGTTTTGATATTAGATTTCTTAATAACCATGATAGTATCATGACGTCACGTCATTGATACAAAGTAACCATGGGAACAAAGGCATGTAATACATCAGTTATGTCACTATGACGTGAAATATGCCTTCGTTCTTGCCCAAATATAGAGCCTCCCAAGGTCGGCCTATATTGGGAGAACTCAGGCATATTTCACGTCATAGTGACATAACCTCTAAATACTGATTCCGATTCATCTTAGCTATACAGACTAGGACTCGTTCTACAGAAAGGATTCTTTAGTGAAAGAGTAGGAACAGTGAATACAACAATGATCGAAACTGACTCGGTCGATATTCAGAATTCACTTTTTAAAGTTTATGAACAATAATGGCCTTCTTGGAGATTATATATTTATGTCCTGGGCAAATGATGATACACTCGAGAGTGTTTCTCTTTGGGTTATGATCATCCCGACCCAATTTCAGTGTCTGCACTCCACGTGTAGTTAGCAATTCCGATAGCTGTGATGGTAGCATTAGAGTCTGACAATGCCCCTAGCGAGTGACCTTGTGTCAACATAATGGATAAATCACAACACCATTTTCAATTATTGTGTTGAACCCTAATATCAAATCAAAATGTATTTTATTAATATTTAGCCTAAAGCAGGTGCAGTAAGAAGGTCGGTTATTTTTCAAAATTTTTGGCACTAGTTACAGATTTCCTACCCTTCTCTATGTACAGCCTACTTTAGTCTTGGATGAGATACTTACACTTTTGTAACGGAAGAAGCAATTGCGACATGACATTGAAAATTGAGTTGTGTCATGTCGGAAACAAAGCCCCAAAGAAAATTGATATTTCCCATTCAATTGATACTCAAGATGATATTGATACTCATTACACCTTCCAATTTTGTAACTGCAATTGTGATCTATCTCTATAGTTCTATCCTATCTGCATTCAATCGACTTCCCTTCTTAAAAGAGAGCTTCTTCTTCAGTAGATTATAGTTACATGCATTACTAGACTCTGCGCTCAGAGTAACTCATCTTAAAGTTGAAAAAAGGAGAACATCTTTTTCAAGTCTTGGGGATCACTTGCTGATTCAACTGTTTCGATATGGAATTCGGATGTACAGGCTGAGCCAAAACCGCGACTTTATTAATTTTTGATCCAAATTCACAATTTGCATACCAAGTGAAACTTAGGTTGCAAACTAGGCATTCATTATGAATTTTACATTTCTACTAATTGTAACAGCGTCTCACCTTAACATGCGGTTTTCTTGAAAAATAAACATAATTTGCATAAAACCTGAGAATGTTTTAATTTTTTGCAAAACACAATGATTTTAAAAGTGATTCAATTTAAAATGTTAATATGCCACAGCAATGACAAATGTTTAACACACTGATATAGTGCAGTGAAAAATTGGAGTGGATCGAAATTAGCCTAAATCAGTAACTCAAAGAAACTGGTGTTTCTCAAAAGTTAGATAGTGGTCGTCTTAAATCATACAAGTAGGACAGTAAGACGACACCAAAATCAAAGCAATCTTGCATTTGCATGTGCAGTTAGGAAGATAGCTGAAAAAGACAAAATAGACTAAAATAGTACATCAATGAAGTGCCTAACAATGGAATATCTAGAAATATAAAGAACATTAATGTGTTCCACCGGGACAGCACATCATCACACGGGTAGCCGATACCATTGCATTTTTGGAGGAGAATGCACCTGGACTGGTATGGCTTGATGGCCACTCCGCTAATATTCCCGATGCAAACTCATGTGAATCTAGGGTATGAGAAGGTTTTCAAGAGATGTATTGCCAAACTAAAGCTGGCAAATAAGACAAGTCGGAAGAAAAAAATTGACCCACCCTATACTGGGTATCCTGGGTGTCTGTGTAAAGGGAAGAAACTTCACCGAAACCCTGTATAGAGATAAAGCACCGATCGAGACCTGTGCTTAAATCCTTAAACCGACGGTTACACATTGATAATATAGAATAGCAAACAATCTTGGTTGATAAATAGTCTGCCCACTAATAGTCTATACAATATGGAGCGTTCTTTCCATTTCTGATATACCTGCCCCCTTTACTAAATAATAAATTCTAAAAGCAGTCCTTCACGAGACTGGCCGAATTGTATGCGGCGCCAGCGATTTGCGATCTTTCTGATCCTTCAAATTTCTATACTAGAATATCTTCCCTTAATCTTGGCCCTGGATCAAAACTATAATTCGGTTGTTCGATGTCACTTTGAAGTTTAAGCGACTCTAAAACGCCTCTAAAACGTGAACTGCACTTTAATGGGAAACCTTACAAGCTACATTTAGAATCATAGATCAGCCTGCAGAGATACAGTATCACTGGCGGATCCACCCCCCCCCCCCAGGTGGGCCCAGAAAAAATTATCTTGCAGGGCCTGAACAAGTGGACCTTTTTGGGGCATTACTTGGTCTTTTTTGGGCGCTTATGGGCCAAATTATCAAAATTTGGGCACAATCTTTGGATATACATGTAGTGTCCGCGCTTTTCCCGATTTGAAATTTTGCTCCCCCCCCCTCCTTGTTAGCTTCTGGATCCACCAGTGCAGTATAGACGTTGGCGAATTGCAACTATTTAGATTAGAAAAAGATTTTTTGAATGTAGACTGTTTACAAAAAGCGTTTTAAATTGAGAACTAAACTCCAGCAGACGTACGCAAGTTGAAAATCTGCAAAAGATGATCTGTATTGCCCAGATGTTTAAAACATGATCGATTTTACTAGAGACATCGATATTCTGACAAAATGTCATCTGATCTTGATGAGTGGTAAAAGTCAAGTAAAAAAACTAAAAGTCCTCGTCCTGCCAAAAAGCCATACAACTGGTGTATGCAGTTAGAGTTCACACGTACAAATGTGTCGTTTCAGCGTGTAACGCGTGTCCGCAAACCAGCGGATTGTAAAAGCACACGCAAACCTTCGAGTGTCTACGAGTAAAAGTAGTGCTGTAAAAATCGGACACCTGCAGTCATCTTGATGATTTCTGAGATGTCAGATATAAAAGAGTACGATCACCATGGTATAATATTACAGCAATCAGTTCATTTGAGTTGGCAAAACAAATATTTAATAACTTACCCTCAGTGTCTTCAGTAAAGACCGGTTTTCTTTCTTCCGATATTTCCCAAAATGTATCTCCCCAAAATAGTTCTATCCCATTGTACGACAGAATGGGCCGAATATTGGCTAACAAACAAACAGCGACCACCCCTCTGTTTAATTTCTAGATACAAATCCGCTAAAACGATACCATAAATGTTTATTCTGCCGCCAAGAACTTCTCTATAGCTGTTACATAAACATTTTCTCTCATACTAAATATATCTTATACTCTCTTATACTAAATATAATCTCATTATTAACAATTTGACCAACATAACAAGAGGTCAAAATAGTTTGCATTTTATTTTCTCATGGCATTTATAATAGCAAATATAAACCCATTCGACTAAGAAATCCGAAATGTTCGTGATAAGACAATACTAGTACCTACAATATGACCTATGTATTTTAACTATGACATGTCCCGTATGGTCTGAACATCATCATGACCATATACATTGTCATAGCAACGTGTGATCGTTTGGTCTTAAAATGGGATCATTTGGAAGCTTAGCAACGTGCCCATTTGGTCTTAACAACAGGATCAGTCTTCAGTTAACAACAATGCAAATGAACGAATCCACCAAACGCAGCCTTGCGAATTGGATAAATATATTGTCTATTCTGGCGATTTCTATCTCTATTCGCAAGACTGCGTTTAGTAGGTTCGTTCATACTTGTATATTCAAGTCCTACAAAAAGTCGTAAAACGGGCTAAATCTAAACACAACTTGTTTAGGTGTCTCAATATTGTATTTGTATAAAGTTTGTGAAACAAAGGGTTTATCTTAATTTTCATTTATTTTGGGGGCGTTTTGTTTTGATTTTTTGTATACTTTTTGTTAAATCAACCAAATTTTCCTTTGAATAACTATAGTATTGAGGGGTCTAAGAATATATTTTGTTCCAACAAGGTTCGGAAAGATATTTTATTTCATTCTCAAGAATTGGTAGAAAGGAACAAAAAACAATCGCACTAAAAAACAAAAAATGTTAACAAAAACAGTTATTATAAAATATACATAGATAATTTTCGCATTAACTTGCATGTTGTCAATCAGTCAACATTAAATAAAGGACCGTGTTTTTACAGAATGTTTTCAATAATTGGTTTAAGAGAAAAACATTGTTGAATTCAGTTCACCATATCGATACCAATCCTTTACATTTACACATTGGTGTCGTCAACGGGAATCATTATACCGTATTCATGTCTATTGAATGAATACTATGCTGGCAGTTTTAATTTCGATGCACAGTAGGCCTATAAATTAAATGCTTTTTCAAAAAAAAGATGTATGTCATACATGTTTTAACTCCAAATATCTTATAAGAAACGAGCTTGTTTAAAATATGGATCAGAAAACCAGCTTGAGAACTATCAATGGTATATTACTATTTCTGGTGTAGTCTAAGAAAACACTGTACCTGAATTTTGAAAAGAGCTACATAAAATGTATATGGGCGATTTATACGTATACGTTGTCGTTTCGATGTTATATGCTATGCTTAAACTCTCCAGTATTTATGCAATACGCCAATCTCATTCGCAGTTCGTTCATGTAGCATGGGTCGATATAAACACGTACTGCGATTACGTCGTTAACGTCGTTAACGCGTCCCTAGTAAGGTCGAAATACGACAATTACCGTTCGCAGTCTAGTTGGTCATCTAGTTTGAAATGGTACAAAATTCTAAAGCACGTTCCCGTCCGAGCATGTCCATGAAATTCGTAAATAGACCGTAGAAAGTTGCAGTACTACGTTCATTCCGTTCGCACAAAGTTTAAAACCAGTTCGGCAACGTTTTGAGAAATCAAAGGCAGTGACAACTAGTTTGGTGTGATAGCTATTTTTGCTAAGTCGTTCATAAGCTGGTTTTATTCCGTCTTCACAACGTATCCAAGCAGTTACGTCCTTAATCAGTTTTAACTCGTTGGCAATTAGTTCTACCTCATTCTCAATGCGTCCATTGGCTTAAATCCTTAAATGACCAGAAAGTAACAACGCATAGGCACGGTGTTATAGCATGACGGTTACGACAAGGCGATTTGCAAAATTTTGCGGTAACAATAACAAAAAATGGCGGATTTGAAAGACAACGTGTCCTCTTTCTCGCCTGTAGGCAAGATTCACAGATAAGATTTCCTTTTCAACTAGTTCCATTCGGTGACGTATATATGGATGGTTATAAAGACTGGGTCAAATCTGCCAGGTGGTTTTCTAGAAGCGGAATATAAGCTGTAAACTTACCGACTGAGATGTCCAAGTTCATATTTTTTAGTCCATTCTCGTGATTTCTCAGTATATGTGCCTCAGAGCCACTCAAACTATTAACAGTAAGTAAACTGTGTATATAAACAAGCCATAAAATGACAAATCCAGAACAGGAACATGGTCATATTGTAAATAAGGTTTCAAACGCAATGTTGTTAGACGACTGCGTATGAATTCTATAGACGGTAACGTATTGTATTAGATGTACATTAGATATTTAGCGGACGGTTACGTACATGTACATCTTTCAAATTAAGGTTGCTAGTTCTGATAGCCTCTTTCCATGTTATTGTTATAATGGGTAAAAAATGGAATATTGAATTGCTTATATTTGTTTTCAGGACTCGCAAGAGACGCTCTTGTTTGATACTCTATAGGGCAAGGATCGAAAAAATTGTGTCTTGCTTTATTTATGAAACCAATTCAAGTCAAAAAGATAGCAATGAAGAGGGAAAAGAAGAATTAGCATCAAGTACTGATGAATATGACAAAATTAATAACAATGAATCTGGGATACATATTTTAACGAGGTTCGCGTAACCGTCAATCAATTTTTTGCGTAACTTAACGCAAATTAAAAATACAATATTATGGCTTAAGTAGAACATATTAGGTGGTTCCCCAATGCTCAATTGGCGTTTTATGATCGTATGTAGGTTACATCTATATACCTCGAGGTCGTTAGGCAATGTAGATCATGCCCTAACGACAAAAATAAACAAATTACTCGTGTAGTTTTGAATTTCAAACTCAACAGTTTTTCGCTTATTTCATGTTATCCCCGGGCATCAATTTGCAAAGATATATTACTAATATACATTACTAAGTGCATCACCGAATGCGATGCTTTCATAAATCGTTCATCCTTTCATTGATACACAGTAGAAGAAAATAATGCACCAACCTTAGTTTTCTGTTTCATCGCAGCCATTTTGTTGGATAAATCAGTGATCGTAGTCGTCTGATCTCGTTTTCAGAGGTCTCGTAACCGTCATGCTATAACACGGTGATAGGGCTAGCTACAGTAAAACGCCCTTCAGGGTTCAGAGTTTTTATTGAGGTATTAAATCAATCGTTCATTTGAAGATAAATCGAGGCTTCAAAAGTAGTCACCGTTGAATCAATTCCTCGCTTCATTGAATACATTTACTACCAATCAAAAGTTACATTAGAATCACGTCGAACTCCCACAGCGCGTTTCGCAATGTCTCACGTATGTCCTAAGTCCTTTGACACTGGCCTCCCGGAGAGACAACAGAAAATTTCACATTACAGAAATATTTACATGACAAGTACCTGGACTGACTTGTAAGTAGTGTTTTGATCAATAAGAACATGCATAAATTGTATTTTGACCACATAATCACCGAACTGGCAACATGATCATACGGTCTTAGCAACAGAATCAATTGGTCTTTGCAACGTGGTCATTGTAACTACAGTTTAAGGTGCAGTGGTACTTAAGGTTCAGATGGAAAGTAACATTTTGGTAAAAAATTGCTATATCTGCACATGTTATTTTCTGGTACAAAATTAAGTATGAAGGCATGTGTGTATTTCCTTGCCTTTTTTCAGGAAAGTATCATTACATTGTCTACTTTTAGTAAACCTGTAAACAGGTCAATGGTAGCTCCTGTGGAAACTTTAAAAGAAAATGAGTGGTATCGATATGGTGAACTTTTTGAACACACACTTCTCTTAAACCAGTCATAAAAAAATCTAGATTTAACACATTGTCAATTTAATGGTCATCTTTTGAATGGTAACAATATAATTTAAAAAAATATATATACTTTCATCTATATTGTTTTAGAAAACACATCAAACACTTCATTTGTTCTTGGTATCATGTTTCCAGAGTGAAATGAAACATCTTTCCGAACCTGTTTAGTTCTCTCAATATCGTAATTGTGCAAAGGAAATTTTGGTTGATTTTAAAAAAGTATCTTGTTAATGAAATAAAAGTAAAGGTTTATCTTGATTTTTATCTATTTTGGGGGGATTTTGTTTTAGTTTTTTGAATACTTTTTTGAAATCAACCCAAAATTCATTTGTATAACTATAATATTGAGAGGATATAAAAACATGTTGTATATGCTATTTTGTTCCAACAAGGTTCGGAAAGGAGCAAAAACAATTGCACTAAAAAAACAAAAAATGTTAACAAAAACAGTTTATAATATAAAATATTTCTAAATACTTTTCGCATTAAATTGTTGTCAATCAGTCAACATAACATAAAGTACCATGTTTTTTTACAGAATATTTTCAATAATTGGTTTAAGAGAAAACGTTGTTGAATTCAATTCACCATATCGATACCTATCCTTTGGAAAAATAGAAAGTGTGAAATATCAGAACTTCCTGGAGTTCCCATTACTAAAAGAAGACAATGTAATGATACTTTCCTGAAAAAAGCAAGGAAATTAACACATGCCTTCATACTTTATTTTGTACCAGAAAATACAGTGTCATGTGCAGGTATAGCAATTTTTCCCAAAAATGTTATTTTCAAGCTGTACCTTAACAGGATCAATAAGTTTTAGCAAAATTGTCATCTTGGCTTGATCTAGCAACATGATCATTCGGTCTTAGCAACATGATCATTTGGTCTTAGCAACAGGATCAATTTGTCTTAGCAACACGGTCATTTTAATTTAGCAACACGATCATTTGGTCTTAGCAACAGGATCAATTTGTCTTAGCAACAGGATCAATTTGTCTTAGCAACACCATTTGATCTTAACAACAGGATAATTTGGATCTAGCAATATGATCATTTGGTCTTAGTAACATGATCATTTGGTCTTAGCAACAGATCAGTTGGTCTTGGCAACAGATCACTTGATCTTAGCAACATGATCATTTGGTCTTAGCAACATGATCATTTGGTCTTAACAACAGATCAGTTGGTCTTGGCAACAGATCATTTGGTCTTAGCAACATGATCATTTTGTCTTAGAAACATTAACAATTATTCGTCGCAATATGACCACAGCAATATGACCTGGTCTTAGAATGATCATTAACAAGATACCAAAAGGTAACAAAAATATTATGTATTATCTGATTAAGATTTATTACACTAAAATTAGTCAGTCATGATTTAACAAGACTTCATCACCATACATGATTTACCTTCTAAATCATACATGTGTCTTTCCTTTCCCTCATATTACATAATTATGTTAGAATAGACAGAAACTTCAAAAATAAATTTCAATTCACGAAATGTTCAGGAATAATCAGAACTTACAAGTACTGGAAAAAGCAAATGGTCTCACTTGAGACTTTAAAAATAGGCATATAACAATCCTTGAATATTCAAGTGAAATATGAGATCCAATGCCCTATTCTACAGCACATGAATTCATATCAATGAAGTCTATTGTCAAGTTTTAGTAACTTTCAGAAATTATGAATCATTTTGTAACTGGTGATACTGTACATACTATAAATTATTTTAATACATACACTTTGACAAACAAAAAGTGCATATAATCTTATTATTGTGCAATACATATAAATACTTATATATTGTCTCTGTTAGCAAAATTTGTTATTTGCTCCAAGTTGAACTTCTATCTGTGGTGGTTCATGAACCATTCACTCTGCATGAACATGAACATGTGGCGGTTCATGTTGTCTTAATGTCCTAAATGTTGAGGCCAAAGCAAAAGCATATAGCATCGATATTCCACCCAGGGCTAACGTTGATGTAGCATTAAAATAGTTTCTGTACATGACACGACAATACCACACAAGACCAAGTATAACACCAAATAAAGGCAACATCAGCGCACTTAAGTCTATTTCTGCCTGATCTTGGTAAACAAGTTCATCATTCTGCCGTTGTGGGTCTGATAAGAGACAATGGATCGCACTGTTGTCTTGAATGTTGTAAGCCTCTAAGGTTGCCAGGTCATTGCGCAGTTCCTGACCATTGAATATGAATCGCACCAATTTATTTTCTGCCAGCTCACCTGGGAAATGGTCACTGAAACATGAATAATGATATATTAACTACCAGTAGAATTTCCTTATTTAATTGATTTGAACCAATACTGGGCACTACTGGGGTTCTATCACTTGTTGTTGAAGTACTATGTAAGTCCTTTTTCTAAAATATCCTTTTCAAGATTTCAATTTTCAAATCTATCCCAGGGATTAGACTTTACTGTTCATTTGTGGTACACAGGCAAATTATATTGGACCCCGTACAAGCCCGTACGGAGCTCGTTGTGTCGGAGCCTGTACAACCCCGTACGGGCCTTGTTAGAGCCTTGTAAGAGCTTGTGAGCCTCGTAAGAGCTTGTGATTAAAAAGCCCGGAAAAGCTCGTAATTTTCAACCCCCGTACTTGACCGTACGCTGCCCGTAACGAGCCCCGTAATAAATCGTAATTTTCGATCCCGTACTTGCTCGTACGGTGCCCATTACAAAGCCCGTAATAGCTCGTAATTTTCGAGCCTTGTACTTTCCTGTGCGGGGCCCGATGTGATTTGCCAGTGTATAGATGTCCATCCTTGAACTATAAACTATTGTGCATTAATATTCATTGGGATCATACTGTATGTACTATGTACCTGTACATATAATCAAGAAACTATTGGATTATAGTGTTGTTTACAGCTACATGTACATAATAATGATGTCACTTAGAGATCAAAACTTAAGTATATTAATGATACAGTGCTACAAATAACTTACCGTCGAAAATTTTGAATTGTTGTTTCAGGCTTGGCAAATACTTGTCGTTGACGTTCATCTAGGTATTTAATTCGAACTTTTATATGTCCTTCTGGTATTCCATCTTCAAAACTAGCATTTTCATTATTAATGCTTGATGCTGTTCTTTCACTGTTCTCACTGGTTGGGGCAGCTATTGTTGTGGGTGTTACATTTTGTCTATCTTGTTTGTTTTGAGTGGATTCTGCTTCAGTTTTATCTGCTTGAGGAGCTAGAGTAGGACTTTGTATACTTGCAGATGCATTCTGACTAAAAAATTCCACTCTCCTTTGCCTCAATTCACTTTCATTTTGTGGCGGTTCTGCAATCTCGCATGATTCAATATTTGATTCATTGTCCTCAATATTTGAATCGTTATCTATGTTTATGTCCTCACTATTTGATTCCTTCTCAAATTTAACATCCTCAATATTTGATCCATCAATTATCTCATGCTCAACAGAACCATTGGCATGATTAACCTCTTCCTCCACATCCTGAGCTACTTCTTCATGGTTATCGGTTGCATCATTTTCTGTTACATTATTCTCAGTTCCAACTGTTTCAGTATTCAAATTTTCTTCATTTACTTGTTCAGTGGTATCATCTGTTTGCTGTGCTTGTCTTCTCTCAAATATGATGACACTAACAAAGGGTAGGTCTGCTACGCTAGTGGAGACCCATGCAACAATGGCTAAAAGCAGGACTGAAAGGACTGCAAATAACACAAGGACCTCATCTCCTATCCCCTCTATCAATGACATCGCCTGAAAATGGAAAAACGAGTCTCATTTAAACTCTATTTTAAGATGATTAAAAGTTGATCAAATCCATAAATTTGTCCACTCTTCAATAATAAAAATGCTCTCTTTTTGTCAAGGAAGTGAAATGACAGGTTTTAAACCAAAGCGAATACATGTTTATATTGTGGATGGATTTGGATGTCCATTGTCAACCTCTAATTAGTAATTCAGGCATGTTATTTTAGTCTGCAATATTTGGAACGACCCCTGGATTTTTGGCACCATACATGAACTTTCAAGAGATCTCATGATATCCAGTGTCAGATATCATTTACTGTATTAAAGGGGCAACAAGGTAGTGGTGCTACGATAAATCGGCAACTCGAATAATCACTCGTTTGGGGAAAAAAATTTGAAATTTGATGTTTGTTTTCAACTCCGATTTCGGCTCAAATTGTGTACCATTCGAGTTGGGTTATGTCAATTCGAGTCAGGAACACTATTTACTATAAAAGTACTTACATCTTGATCTATAATCAGCTAATAAAACGTAAAATAACATGTAGAAAACAATTTGTTTTCTTCATTTCTTTTACTTCCGGGATCTAACCTTATCTCCAAAAGCAGTTCGTTCAGTGAGCTCTGGACGAAATGCTACAGTAGGATAATAATAGGGTCAAATTTTACTTCCGGGCGTCTTTTTTATTTGTTATACGCCTTTAGAGTTGATAAAATAAACAAAAAACATGTTTGAAGGTATGTAACACATTGCACTTTATTTGTTTTTTCATAACATCGATGATTTACATCAAAAAAGTGGTTGGCAGCGGGTTGGGAGATTCCCTTCAAAACTTTGGAAAAAATCGAATTTATTCGATTAATCGTCGTCAGTTTGGTCCCGATAATCGTGTCAAATTCGAGCGAGTCCCACCACAACAACAAGGACTGTAGAGAGAAAATTCGAAATTTTTTATTTTTTCTGAGGTATCAGGTCAATATTTGGCTTAAACATCTTCTTTGGCATACCTTTTTTCTTAAAACATATGGATAAACGCTAAATTTCAGCATTAAGAAGTGTAAATTCAGTTCAAAGCTTCTATAAAGGGAGTCCCACTTATGGATTTCTAAGATTTACCACTTTCAAGAGGAATATCAGCTGAAATAATGTTCATCCGGGGGTTTCTTTGTAGATAATAAATATATATATGTTAGTCTTGATGAAAATACAGATTTAATATATATTGACACTGGTCGATGATCGTTGAATGGCCCATCTGCACTAATTGCTGCACCTTTAATATATGATCAAAGAATATTTTTTCCTCCATATTGTGAAACTATGAGTGTGAAGTCTGAACTTATACCCTGCATGCAGAATCTACTTATTAACTACCCTCTGCCTAGTATAGACTATATTACAGTTTAGCAGCCCCACCCCCATTACTCATGCCCGTGACAGCTCGGGTCCTAAATCACTTCACACGCACCGCACTGACCTATTCTCAGCCAATTATCGAGCTGAAAGGAACAAGTGCTAAATGCGAGCACAATAATAATGCAATTGCGTCAAAGATAATGACCATAAAGAAAGTCGCCCTTATTTCAACGACGATCTCTGATTGGTGCGGTGAGTTAGTTCAGAGATTTATTGAAAACAGAAAGAGTGAAGACGAAAGCCCATGCTGTGCCCAGGTGATAAATCATTTCAAATCTACCACGCTGCACATTGTACATGTATGCAGTGATGTCATAGGAAATGACCATGTAGAAAGTCTTCCGCATTTCGACAACAAACTGATTGGCTCGGTGAGATCAGAGGTTTATTGTAAACTGAAAAATTGAAGATGAAGCTTTCTTGAATGAAGTAAAGTCGATGCAAAGGATACTGAACTTCTGAAGGCAAAGCGAAATACGGAAAAATTGAAAAAATCATAAGAAAAAATTCGGCAACTGTGAATTTGGAGTCAGTATTCGTTTTGCTGTTAAAAACCAAATATACCTTGATGTAAATTGACTTGATCTAGAGATATACATGTTGACAGAATTCTACATTGCTTACCTTAGTAGAGGTTGGGAAAACCTAAGAATTACAGAAAACTTTTGACAGTAATAAATTTTTTTGACTAATGACGTCATCAGATTTAGTACATGTGATATGTACACACCGATAACACCTATTCTATTCCTTCAGTTTTTTGAAACCAAAGTAGAACAATGTGTCAAATGTATATTTGGATTATGTTCAAATAACAACATGCATGTTTTGGGATGAGAAATTATGTTTTACTCTGATAATTTTATTAATTAAAACTCCTGTACGCTCACAATGTTGGTGCTCGTATTGTAGCGTAATCTGGTAGATTCCTTTAGATAACATGTTTTCAAATGAATCATTTAAGGTACAGCTGGAAAGTAACATTTTGGTAAAAAATTGCTATACCAGCACATGTTATTTTCTGGTACAAAATAAAGTATGAAGACATGTGTCAATTGCCTTGCTTTTTTCAGGAAAGTATCATTACATTGTCTTCTTTAAGAATATCTAGTAGGAGTTCAATGGGAACTCCAGGAAATTCTGATATTTCACACTTTTTATTTTTCCAAATTTTCTTTAAAAGTTTCCAGACAACACAGGAGCTACCATTGACCTGTTTCCAGGTTTACTAAAAGAAGACAGTGTAATGATACTTTCCTGAAAAAAGCAAGGAAATACACGCATGCCTTCATACTTAATTTTGTACCAGAAAATAACATGTGCAGGTATAGCAATTTTTTACCAAAATGTTACTTTCCAGCTGAACCTTAAAACACTTTGGAAAACGACCTAGTGTTACCAGTTTTATAAGAAACCAATGTAAGTAATCGTTCATATTTGTGAGATGGTTGTGACACTCTGATTTCTGAGCTCAACCATCTAAACCCAACGTGTACAGTGGGGGACATAAAGAATTCGAATTACAAGCTGGGTCCGCTGTCGCACATGTAATAAATTCTTACCCCAGTGTATTCAGTGCTCTATTTTCTCAGTCCTAGTAAGTCCAGATATACTGGAATTCGTGTCCATAATGACAAATAAGAACTTAAAAATTTGAAGTGGAATTCACATGTTATGCCAACTCTTCAAATGTTGAGGTGATTTTGGAGCATGATTGCGCCTAGACGTGGATCTACGGCTCTAGTGACTTATTTGACTATCGGAGTTCCAGGCCTGTCAACTGTCCCGCAATTTGCGTATTTGTCACGCATTTGCTGAAGAATTTGAAGTCACGCCAGTTTTTTTTGCGTGACAGAAAATGTCACGCAAAATAAGCATTTTACCTGGCAATTGTCAAGCAAAAATATTTCTGTAGAAATTTTTTCGAAATATGTTTACGATACGGTAAAAATACGAACGTCGGAAAAAACCGAACGCAATTTGGTCGGATTTGTCACGCGAATCCCGTATGTGTCACGCATGTTCATTGTTCATACCTACCCCCCCCCCCCAAAGGTGTTTAAAAGTTGGCCAAAGGTGTTCAAAATTTGGACAAAAGTGTTCAGATTTTGACTTAGGTGTCCAACATTTTGAAGTCACTCATATTAGGTGGTCCCAAGTTGACAGCCCTGGAGTTCTGATAGGGTCACTAGAGCCATGACAAATCTCAGATATATAAATAAAGCCCCAGAGGCGCATGAATGCACCTAGATTGCGCCGCAATGTGGATTGGCTCCCAGAATGCCGTTCCGCCATTTTGAAATCTGCCACGAGTAAATTTGGTGACCTGATGTTGCATTCTGGGAGTCAATCCTTGAATCACAAACATGGCGATTTATGAAAACATTCGTTCGATTTGGTACATGTAGGGATCCAACATTTGCAGGTATGAAGCATTGGATTCATTTATTGCAGTGTGGAAAATAAGCATTTCTTGTGCCTGGACAAATTTGTCCAGTCACTTTGAAGCACTCCAGACAAATTCTTTTTTGACTGGTCAAAATTCTGACCAGACAGTTTGAAAACACACTGGACAATTTTTTTTACTTGGTCAATGTAAAAAAAAATATATACATGGAAACAGAAGGGTTGGGGGGGGGGGGTTATAAAATGATTGAAATTCTTAACCATTGAAATCTATATTTTGCATTGTTTCATTTGTTGACAACTTCTTTCTCAGAAGACAATTTTGACCACACAGTTTGAAACAGTCTGGACAAATTTCTTTGTCTGTTGTCTGGTGCTTATTTCCCACACTGTTATTGTGCTACTTAAAGTGAATGGGAATTATTTTTCTACCGCTTGGGAGAGTTTGAGACTCGAAACTTAGAATTTAGCTCATTGTGACAACTTTTGAGGGTTGAGATTTATTTTTGTCCCCCACTTTAGATACAAAGCCAAACAAAGCGCAGGTGCTCACTGGGTAATAAGAGTGTCAGGCTTCCCTGTAAGTAAATCAACGTTTATAATGAAAGGGGTTTTAGGTGAATGTAGTATACAGACCGAATATAATATTCAGACGAAGGATACAGTCTAGAGGTGAATGGGGCCTGGGTTGCACGACTGAGACGGTTTCAATGAACCAATCAAATGACATATAATTTGGAAAAGTGTATGTGCATCATCAAAAAGATAAGATTAATGTGTGATTCATTGGGTTTCGTTGATTTTTGAGAAAAATGAGTTTCAGTTCCTGGCCTGGCAATCATTTTATATTGACAGTTGGTTATAAAGAGGAAAGGAGGGATAACATGAGCCTCACAAACCCCCTCTCGCTATACCCATGGATACTTGCATGTATCTACATGTATGAGATCTACACATCATTAAAGAAATTTACATGTACACTGTAGTACCAAGACCATCTCTGCATTCTGGTCTTGCGACACATACAATAGAACAACATGTTATATTTGAAAATTCTAAAAATATTGGTGCTACGCACATATTTCTTAATTCTGTATATTCTAAACACCAGCCTCAACATTCTCTCAAAGCCAAAAAACAGATGTACATGGTACAGTATACTCTACAATCTTTGAAATCTGCCAGGATTTCAAAATGTCAGAAATCAACTTTTGAATTTTTTCCGAGTAACATTACCAAGTCACATTACATTCTGTATCTTTGTATTGAAGAAACTGGATGTAATTTCATTCAGTAATGCTTGTGAATATTATTGCAGGACGAAACAAGTCATATGTATCTTAATCGGGATTTGAAGGAAAAGTGAACATCAGAGTTTTCAAATTTTTTTCAAATTTCAGCAGGGTGGATGCAGGGCACTAGAATTGAACCAACGACAAGGCAGGGATCTTGGGAGGTCACAGTAATAGTGTACTCGGCTAGCGAAGAAACCGTATGTGACCTCACTTTAGTGCTACTCACACTGTAATTTTTGTAGTTGATGGCATTTTGAAATACTGGCTGATTTAAAAATTGAAGTGTAAAGTATAAACCTCTGCAGTTTGAGACAGCCACAACTTTTTTGCCTTTGGGAGAAAAGTTTCAGGTGGTGCTAAGAATTGATTAAGGTAAGAATCAGGGCCATCTGAGCACCAATTCTTTGAAACATAACCATGCATTGGCTTTTCAAGAGAAGAATATGCAACTTCCAATGTCAATCATGACATTCACATGCAATATATAACTCTGAATGGAACAAAAATAACCATCGTTACCCTAGATTAAAATTACATGTGCTTGTCTATCATGTAGTTTCAGAATTTCATGCAATGTCTAGTGCCCGGGGGCGGGGCAGATATGGTTCGGGGAATCGTAATTTTGGAAGAAGAGATCACACAAGACAAGAACACAGTGAACATGACAGTGATACAGGTGAGTTAATCCATGTCTTTTCTTCTATCACAATACTTAAGTTATTGAATGATTTGAAGTACAATACAGGATATATTTGCTCGAGAAATTCCGTATTGGAACAAGATGGAGTCGAGTGCCAATACAGAATATAGAGAGCAAAATATATCCTGTATTGCACTTCAAATCATTCTATAACATTTTTATCATGTGATCCTCTGTATTGCTACTGAAAATGTCCCCTCCGTACCATTATTTTCTGTATTGCAATGGAGATGATCAATGAGGACAATCTCAGTAGCGATACAGATTGGTACAGCACAAGAACTGACCAATCAGAAGGCTTCATTTCACAGATCATACGATAAATGTACATGTAGTTTTAAATCTAAGTCATCAAACTGAGATGGTCATCCTGTTTGTCAAACTCATAGGGTTTATAAGACTTCAAGAAAGGGTGTCAGGATCAGGATCCATTTTGACTGTCTGAACAAATTATCTAGTGTACATGTACCTTATGAAAAACCATTATGATTGAACAGTTGTATGTTTTTGTATCTTTTTCAAGGAAGCTATGGCTATGGAGGAGGGCATGGCAGAGGAAGGGGACGTGGTGGTGGTGGAAGGGGGCGGGGCCGGGGTGGAGGAGGCCCTCCCCCTGGGCTGAGAGGAAGAGATATTGGCATGTGGTATGCCCAGAAATCCAAACAGAAGACTCAAGAGAGAGAAGAAAGAGAGGTATATGTACCACAGTCTTCTTTTGTTCTCTTTATTTAAGTTCACTGGGAACTACCCTCCTTTGATGATAAGTACGGTACTATGTTTCTTCAACTACAAACCTTCTTATTTGTATCGTAAGAATTATATGGAACATACGTGTGTCACAGTTTTGCAACATTGAAAACCAGAGTAACATTACTTACATGTATTTCAAGAAACTACTTGCATCCTACCAAAAGTATGAACTATTGACATATTTTGACCAAAAAAGCCCCCTGATGCAAATAACCTTGGAGGATCAGGGATTCAATGTTTTTCTGCATTTTTCCATAGAAAATGGTTGTTACACTGGATAAGGAGCATGAAAGAGAGATCAGTCGTCTCTTACGAGATTTCAAACATGAAGACAGCATAAGACCTCAACCTTCACAGAGCTATGCAGACCCTAACCACCAAATCCCTGCTTCCAAAGCCAGCAAAGGACACCCAAAAACAGGTTTCATCAGCTTTGATAGCCCAAAACCTAAACATATCAGATGGGTATCTGAAATCAAGAAAGAAAGTGCAGGGGCATCCAATGGCGATGCTGTAGATAAGTTTTACAAAGACATGGATGATTATCAAGAGGAAGCTTACGAGGAACTTTATAAAAGGGAGGAAGGTGAAAGTGATTTCATTGCAGAGTTCAACAGTCATAATGAAGCTAATAGGAGAAGCCAAGAAAGTCTACCAGGTAATCCCAGGTATCACTCCTTGGGGCTTGGGGGCCATGTTAAGCTTCCCTTGACCTGTTCTAGTATAGACACATCAAGTTTACTTCAAATTAGAAAAAATGTGAGGAGTAGTTTTGTTACTGTATGTTATTATGTTCTTTATTTTCTATGAATGCTGTGTTTTTGGGAATTTTCACTTGTGTTTGGTTTTGATTTTGAAATAATATCAATCTTTGCTCTGGAACTTGTTCCGTGTTAGGTACTACTCCATCAAGTTGCTTAACAGTATCTGCGATACTCTACTCTTAGCTTTCTTACTACTAGTTTTATAGGAGGTTTTTTCTTGTAATTTTCCGTTCGCCATTTTTACACGAGGCATCTGCAAAGCTATGAAATATTCATCAAAATACTTGATACATATAATGATTTAGTACACTCATCTTCAATAAATGACTTTGATAAATACAATAGTGAACCTAAATAAATATAATAAAATAACCAAAATTCAATATATTATAGCAACGCTACCAATATTGACGCTATAAAGTGGACACACGTCCACTCTGCTTGACAAAGCTAGTTCAATGATTGACGCATGCGCAGTTCACATCTCATCTGAACCTGGAAGTTATGGTTTGTAAATATAGAAGTATGCTATTATTTAGTAATTATACTGCAAGGTGATATGTGTTACATTTCCTATATCTACATTCTACTGTATAGCCCAGCAATGCTTGTTTTGCAGATATGATGGCATTCCAAGGTATTCAGAGAGTTAAGAGCTTGGATCAGAGTCTGTTAGATGATCACCACCACAAACTCACTAATGATCAGACATTCAGGGAAATGCAGGATATCAGGCGGAAACTTCCATCATATAAAATGCAAAAGGTACATCGAGCTCAGGATTAAAGGATTCACTCAAAATATTGACCTCTCTCTCAAAAGATGTGATTGTGTATGTTAGGGGATAGGGATTGATAAGACTCAATGTATATACAGTACATGTACACTACTTGATATTTTGCGATGGTATTAATTTTTTGTCAGGGATAATTGACAAATCAGTATTGAAGGCTAAATTTTTTAAGGGGGGAAGAGGAGGGTGGACAGAATGCCCTAGGCAAGTCAAAATTAAATTGATTAGATTTGTTCTGATGGATTTATTGACAGAATTCATTTTAATTGAATAGGTTTCATCCAGTTTTGTAAAAACATTTTGGAATCAAGACTCAGTATTAATGGATTCCTACACATTACGTATAGATTATTGTTTGTTGTAACATGGAGAAAATAAAAAAGTGGAATTTTGTCTCAAGATATCATTTTAGGATATAGTGCGTGTTGTGCAAGAAAACCAGGTGACTGTTATAAGTGGAGAAACAGGATGTGGAAAGACCACACAGGTAAGATATCATCAGTTTTCATAACCCTAATCATTTCAATGTTAAATCACTTATATTAATCCTGTATTCTGTATTTGTCACCTTTGTGATAAAACCAGGGAAGGATATTTTCCTGCATGTTCCAGAATTTGTACCTCCAAAGAAAGAAGGTATTGTGAATCTTGGAGCCTCAGGATTTGAGGATGGCACTAAGAACTAGATATTTGAATTTAGGACTACAAAACAAATGCAAATGTGAATGTTCAGAATTGTTTACAGGTTGCCCAGTTTATCCTGGATGATTTTATCACTAGAGGAATGGGGTCTATGTGTAGAGTGGTGTGTACTCAGCCTAGGAGAATAAGTGCAATTTCAGTAAGTAACTTTATTTGTGGATTGTGTTGGCGGTTGACTTCTGGTGTTGGAGTCTTTAACAAAAGGCAGGTGGTGACATTTTGATGTTAATGTCTCGTTTATTTTTGTTTTCTGCATTTTGAATCACAACACTTTCTTTTGATATCTTTATATGTATGACACTTAATCAAAGGAATATAATTACATGAAATTACCATAATCAACAAATAAAAGAAGACGTCCATAATCAAGAACTTTGAGATACTTTGTAAGTCTTTTTTTTCATAAGCCAGAGAAGGATTTTATCTTTGGTGACTCCCCCCCCACCCCCTAAGGCTGTATCTTTGTGTCTATTGTTTTGTTGTTTCTTTCCGACTCAAACAGTCTGATTCATAATTCTTTGACAAAAGTGGCCAGTGAAAGACTCCTAAAATCTCTTTTTAATAAATACAATGTAAGTGTAAAAGTTCTCATATAAAGTGATATTGGCTCCACAAATATGGTTTGATAAGCAATTTGTGCTAGAAATATGTGTTTACTGAGAAATAAAGGCTAGAAATTGATCTATTTTAGTCATAATTCAAACTTTAAATGGCCTTAGAGAGTGACCATGTCAGCCTGACCTTTGTTATGTACACATGCCATCAATTTCACCTAATGAAATGTCTAAAAATAGAGCTGTCAATCAAATTTGAAAACGTATGGAGTGAAACTTAAATTTTAGCTGCAACAAGCTCATCTGAGATTTGAGGGTTTTTGGGAAAAATAATGATTAAACTTGGTTTGAACTTTAATTCAATATAATTTGATTAATTTATATAGGTTACTGCGACCTTTTGCAAAAGGTCAAAAGCACTAATTCCTGGAAATCTACATAGATCCCAAAGCAACAATGAAATTGAAATTCAGTTTTACAGTAAATTGCTAATTAAACAAATATGCATGTACATGTACTACTAATCTACTATGCCAGTTTTAATGGAAAATATTTGTTTTTAGGTAGCAGAGAGAGTAGCAGAGGAGAGAAACGAGCGATGCGGAAAAGAAAACAGTGTAGGCTACCAAATAAGATTAGAATCGTAAGTATGATAATCTAGAAATTGTTTTTAGAGCCTTAAGAAAATAGAAAAAATAGATACATGTAGACCTATACTGTTTTGGTGCAGTTATAATTTAAATGACACCAAAAGTAACTGTTATGCCAAAGGATTGATCTCAAGCTCTACTATTTCACTGGGGAGTATCGTGATGCAACAACACCGTGTTGTTGCATCAAGATGGCCAGACTTCCGGTGATAGATTTTCGTACGTTATGTTGTTTCCCCGATTTAAACCCATTTCTAGGACGAGTTTCTCAATAACCATACACGTGAAGTTAGCGCACGATCTATATTTAAAGAAACTGTCATTAGTATACATGTAGCATCATCAAGAAGCAAGAAGTTCACGGTTTTAGTTCCTCACTATTGATGCAACAACACCAAACCGAAGATGCAACAACACTCCTCTATATTTGAGCAATGATGCAACAACACCAATGACCAATTAATAGTATAATTTCAGAAGACCATAAATCTCGAGAGGAACAGTTTTTGAAATGCTACTATTGCAACACCGGGCCAGTACCCATTTGCGTTCTTCTCAGGCATTCAAAATACACGTCCTGCGGGCGAAGATTCTTTATATGTATTTTCAAAAATTTATACTTTTAAATATCATAACGCACTGGAAGTTGTTTTATAACATAGTTCAATAGTTCATAGTTCAATAGTTCAAACATTGCAAGCTATAGTAACTCAATCTATTATCATAAACTCCTGTTCCATAGCTTGATGACCCTGATGCCAGTTAGTATCATTCAAATGGTGGACAAACATCTTTCGTTCTCGGTAAACACGACGAGCTATTGGAAATCTTGCACAGCGCACATGTAGAAGTAATTTTCTCTTTGGATTCGTTCTCCCCGATTGAGTAAAAATGTAGGTAATAGGATTTAGGTCCCGAAAAGGTAAATTGATATGGGTACAGTAATCCCAGATTCCTCTTGGGCCCTCGGGAAATATCATAATGTGTCCCGGAATAAAACCAATATTGAATAACCTCACTGCAATATCATTAAACCAACACTCATCGGAAGTTATGGCGTTTTGAAAACTCAAAATCGCTAAATTTGGTGCCCCATGTTAAGTCAATGGGATTTTTTTGAAGTGTAAAATACGACATATATACGACCGAGTACAGCTTAATTTAATGAAAACCTTTAAATGAAGAGTACCTCAAAAGCAATCTAGCTTCAAAATTTGGACACAAAAATGTCTAGGTCAAAATCTAGGTCAAATTCAAAGTTTTCCTTATTTTTGTGATTCTGACACTACACTTCAATTATATTCTTCGAAATTGTGTATACATGTAGCCAAGAGTGTACTAATAGTGTTAGCCTTTTGCCGTCAGAAAGTATTTTAACCCACTTTTGAGATATGGTGTCCAAAAAGTAGGTCAAAATAAAAAATTCTCCAAATTTAACGTTTGAGTTATGAATGAAGAATAGAATTTTCTCAGGAATCGGAATCTGCAAACTCAATTTCGATCCGACTTCCGGTTCTGAAGTTATGGCATTTTGAAATCTCGAGAAAAATCGATCTGATGGTATCCTGATAGAAAGTCAAGAGTAGGCCTAGCGAAGAAAATGTTGAAAAATCCATCCATCCTTCCTATCATATCCTACTATTCTATCCTATCGTTCCTTCTTTTCTATCCCATCCTTCCTATCCTATCCCTTTTATCCCTATCCGTTCCTTCCTATCTATCCTTCCTATCCTCTCCTTCCTATCCTTCCTATCTTATCCTTCCTTGCTATTCTATCCTATCTTTCTTCTCTATTCTCTCCTATCGTTCTATCCTATTCTGTCCTATCCCTCCTTCCTATTTCATCCATCCATCCATCCTTTTCTGGATGACTCGGCTTATAAAAGTCCAGATCTGGAGTCTGAAATTGAACTTGTTCAATTTCCAAAGTCTAGTTATATTAGTTCTTTGTAAACAATTTCCATACGATACGGTAAATCAAGGGGATTTAATTTAGAAAATGAATAATCTTTATTTTTCAGATACAATATCAATGAGGTTGGCTCCCGGGGATTCAATACTTAGCCTATGTATTTAGTTTACCTTGTATATCCTTTTAACTTTGATAACATAAAGACAAATACATTAAGGAACCAAACAAAATACGTTTCATTCATGAACCACGCACTCACGCGTTTTATTCATGTCCCGACCAACACCTATAAACAGAACATAAAACAGTTTCTCTTGATATTCAATGATACATTATATTGGCGTTTTTTGCATCAGCACATTGGTGTTGTTGCATCATCGATAATAAACAGAGTGGTGTTGTTGCATCAATAGTGAGGAATTAAAACCGCGAATTTCTCGCTTCTTGATGATGCTACATGCATACTAATGAGTGTTTTTTAAAATATAGATCATGAGCTAACTGCACGTGTATGATTATTGAGTAACTCGTCCTAGAAATGGGTTTAAATTGGGAAAACAAAATATCGTACGAAAATCTATCACCGGAAGTCTGGCCATCTTGATGCAACAACACGGTGTTGTTGCATCACGATACCCCCCAGTGTATTTGAAAAGGTAGATATAGCTAAGAAGTAATTCAACTAGTAATTTCAAGTAGTTTTGGCAGTAAATTGAAGTATTTAGCCAATCAAGAAAAATAATTCTCCACTATTTTTGAGTATTCCGAATCGAATTAGGATATGATATGGATTCAAACAAGTTAGATAGATCTCTCTACAATATCTATTATCATATTAACAAGTGCAAATGAATGCTGTTTGGAAGTGCAGTATGGTACAAATATCACTTTTCAGTTTTACCCTCATAATGTCAACTACCAATGTTGGTGTATCAACAAAATTTTCATCATAGTTTTTTATGTAATTTTATTTTATATTTCACATTGTATACATGATTGGGGCATTAGTGATAGCTTGGGTAGGCAGGAGCCTTGTAGCTTGGGTAAGCAGGGGCTTGGTAGGCAGGGGCAGCATGTGGGGCAGAGTAGCTTGCAGTGTCACAGACCTTGGCGTAGTCATTGAAAGCTGTTCCCTTGGGGCATTTAACATGGAGTGGCTTGCAGCAGATACAAGGCTTGCTGGTCTTGCTGTAGGCGTCATATTTGTTGTCACATCCACACTGGATGAAACCATATGGGTTGTAATTGTCCTTGAAGAGTCCACTGGGGTTGCCATAGCATTTGCCGTCACATGGGTCTGGAACAAAAAAACATTTGTTATTAAAATCTATATCTATAGAAAGGTTTTCATTACAGAAAGGGTTTACCATTATAGAGCTGTTTACCTTATGACGTTTACTACAGAGAAGTTCATGTCATGGGCGTAGAGCTATATTTTTATGAGTAGTATGCCACCACATGAATAAAAGTTGAGCGAAGAGATAAACGAGCATTCAGGGGGGTCCCCCCAGAAAATTTTGAAGTTCGGTTGTATTTGGAGTGTATTTGCAACCACCTGGTATGCCTAATCCCGCCTATGCTTGTATGTGTTCACAACAGAGAGGTGTTCATTACAGGAAGGTGTTCACAACAATGAATGACCACTTCATTGATCTTAAACCAGAGATATTCATGATATAATAAAGTGTTCACCCTAGAGATGTTTTCACTCAGACAAATTCATGGACTTTGACTTACTGTAGCTGTGGGATCGGTATGATGGCTTGTAGTCACAATGTCCATAGTCTCCAATCTGTCCCTTGTTGCAGAGATCTCCTTTGCAGAAATACCACTGGGATCCACCAACGTACTGGCAGCCACTGTAAGAGTTGACACCCAGGGGAAGGTTCTCCTCATCAGCACATCCTCTGTAGACAACTGCAATAATAAAAGGTCAATTTTGTTAAGAGGGTTACTGTAGGTCATATTGCTGACTATACCATGAAAAGATGTTCTGGGGTAGGGTTTTTCAGGGATTGATCATTTTTCCATTCACTTTTTGTCTTTCCTACTTTTATCAAAAAATCAATATGAAATAAGTTTTTGATCGGGTAAAGTTGAAACAATATTTATTACCATCTTTAATTTTCATTTATTGGCTCTTTATCTTGGCTTGCTTTATTGACCGATAAACTTTTTAAATCATTGTTTTGATATTGCATTTTGTATTATTTTTTGTATTTGTTTTTTGTAAAACTTATTTTTTCACAGGATTTTGGTTGATATACTAAATCATCTACATTAAATTTCTTTCAAATTAAGTTTAATTGAATTCTTCACTTACGCCCATTCTTGTCTCTACGGATGAAGCACCTTCCAGATTTGCAGGTCCATTTGTCAAGGTTATCAGCATCATCATAGTTAGCTAGGGCACATCCCTCATACCCAGCTGTGGTTGAACGCTTCCAGTAGTCTGATTGGTAGCTGTAGCCTGATGGGGCATAATTGCAGTCGAAACATCTGGCTAAAAGTGAAATTAGAACCCATGGATTAATGTCATAGACGTTAATGATATGTAATAACTATGGTCCTTAAAGAGTTTTTCTCTTTGGATGTGCACATCTTGACAAGTCTCCTGAGGAAAATATTCAAGAACTGTCAAAAATTAGCTAATTATTTCCACTAAGTTTTTAATATTTGATATTTACGATTAAGAGCTCATGATTTTAGATGTAGAACTTGTTGAACTAAGTACTAATAAGGAGCACATAATATTCATGTTATATTTTCATCAAACAATATCAGTCAATGAATCGGAAATTAACACAAATGAGAATCGAATCACATTAAATGCAAAGAACTGTTTGAGTATTTTGAAAAATAAGAAAGTAGTTCCATTATAATTATTAACAATACCAGCCTACTTACATCCATATCCTGCTGCCAGCACTGCAGTTAGTCCTGCTACGAAAACAGCTAAAGTTAGCATGGTTGTTGTGTTGTATGAGAGCTCAGTGGAACTATGATCTCACCAAAATGTTAGAGCCTTTTATACTAGTTCGATTGATGAATGGGATGAACATATTGTGCCTTTGTTGCATAATTAGAACATAATTGAATGTATTTTGGGAATACTTATGAGGTGCATATTTATTAATTAGAAAAGTTACATGTAACAACATGGATGTATACATGTAGGTAACATAACAGGGGATCCAGGATTTTGTGTTATGGGGGGGCATTTGATAATAATAACTGAGCGAAGCGAGAATAGGGGGTTCTCACCCCCAGAAAATTTCGAAAATTTAACATCATTTGGTGCATTCTGACCAATTTTGGAGCATAGGTTCAATGGCCGGGTCGGATTTCAGTGTATGCAATGCATTACTGACAATCCATAACCATCTATTTTGATTTCCAGTTAAAAATTCTGACTTTTTTAGGGAGGGGGGGGGGCATTTAGATCCCCTAGTGCATAATGTATCATAAGATTGAACATACCAACAATGTACATGTAGTGCAACATCCTAAAATATGGAAATATTGGAAGAATTTATTGTGTTTTCCATTATGTTGAACAATTTAATTTTCCCAGTTCATGACCTTTTTGCTGTACAATTTTGTTGCCTGTCAAAAGGATATACAGCCTCAGTATATCAGTTAGTTGCCAGAGCAACAGGTAACATACTTATAAAGTTTATAGCAGGCCTGTATCCAGGATTTGCCAAGGGGGGTTCAGTTTTCAAAAAATTCCAGGGGGGTTCACATTAAGAATTGCTCAAAATGGTGAAAACAGCATGATTTTGAAAGAATAAGAATTTTTGGCCAGGGGAGGTTCGCCGGAACCCTGTGAACTCCCCCCCCCCCCCCCCTAGCTAATCGCCTGTTATAGTACATACAGAGTTTAGTAAATATACATGAAATAAATATTTATTCTGAGGTACTAGGGGAGTGTATGCTAATCTAGAAAATTGGTGAGGCAAATGTAAAAATGTAAATAGATGAGGCAAAACTCAAGTCAAATAAGATATTTGTATGGTATATAATTTTAAGTTTTAGTTGTAAATAAATCTAAAAGATATTTTCCATAAATATTTTGCTCAAGCTATGTGTATGTCTTTCTGTATTACCTGCTCAAACTTGTGTCAGTTTGTATTTAACTAAGGATGCTCATGCAAACTATGATCATCACAAAATAAGATCCACAACCTGTACCAGTTGAAAGTCATTTGTTGTATGTGTTAACTCATAGTACCCTTTTGGACAGCCTCTCCTTGTCATTTTTCAATACAAACATAAACTTCTTTATATTTGCAGTCAACTTCCAAGAAAGAAAGGGTCCATTCTGTACTGCACAACAGGAATTATGCTGAAATGGCTGCTAAGTGACAAGTTAGTATATTTTCTGTTGCACACATCAAAACTATATTCATGATTATCCGTTTTGCAAGTGTATTATACATACAGTATTTGTTAAAGATGACTTATTTTTACTCTAACAATGCAAAAGGTTTTACTAGCTATAGATGATCCAGATGATCCAGAAAAACACGAACAGAAAAATCTTTCTGTCTTGTAAAAACATATAAAAAATAAAAATTTAATAAAGCTAGAATAACTATAATATGTATTGTTAGTACCTCAGTTGAAATACTCGATTTTGATTGGTCAACGAGCGGTGAATAATTTTAACTGTACACCGCGCAATGCATTGCCGGTGAATAATATTCCCAGCATTCCACTAAAATGATGTCATTATCAGACGATAAAATGGCCGCCGCTAGCACTAGCCGTTTCAAAAATGTTGAAGATGAGGATATTATTAGTCTCTTAGAGAGTAAAGACAGTCAAAATACGAAGAAAAATCTAAATTTTTGTACAAAGCTTTTAGTGGACTTCGCCCAGGAGAGTAATTTGACTCCATAAAGTGATGTAAGGAATATTGTGTTTGAAACATGAACGTCTCGAGGGTCTGGATCCAACTTCAAGTCAACTTCAAGGGTCAGAAAAATCTAAGATATTCTTCGGACTAACAAAACAATTATAGACCTCTCCATTCGGTTTACTGTCAAAATTATATCCCTCGACTGTAAACCTCGACCTACGGTCTCGGTTTACAGTCTCGGGATATAATTTTGACAGTAAACCTCTGGAGAGGTCAATAATTGTATATTGTTATCACACTCTTGGCTGTTATATTGTGATCAGTTTGCCGGCCGGATGGGCTTCCTGATTATTTTTCATGTAATACTACTTCCATGTGAGTACTGCAGTAAGTAACCCAATTCAAAGAACATTTAACTTTGATTATAGTTATTTGCAAGACACATCCCACATCATCCTAGATGAGGTTCATGAACGTGACTTGCTGTGTGATTTCCTCATGGTAATTCTGAAAGATCTCTTGGTTCAGAGACCTGATTTGAAACTGGTTCTCATGTCTGCTACACTAAATGCAGAGCAGTTCTCGGAATACTTTGGTAGGAATTTTTTTCATTAAATCCTTACTGGTAATAAATGGTAGTTATATTTATCATCATCCTATCCATAAAATAGGGTGGATGGCACGACAAACCCCACATTTTATGAGTATAACACAAACAAACAAAACTTAAAAGAAATGTTTACATTCCTACTCAATATGAACATATTTATACATAAATCAGATATGTATGATTAGAGCTTGAGTAAAGGTAATACTTGGGCAACCATCTAAGCATGCACTTTAATAAATACATGTAAGATGCATGTATCAACCCCCCCCCCCCCCTCCTGATGTGACCTTTCTTTTCAGGAAATGCTCCAATGATGAATATTCCTGGGTTTACATATCCTGTGAAGGAATATCTACTGGAAGATGTCATTCAAATGCTCACGTAGGTTTAGTCCTTATACCCTCCAAATATTGCTTTCTGTCTGATGGAGCATTGTATTTCTGTCAAAATATGGTATAGTAGGCTCATAGTATATAACTCCTGATCATTATTAAAATGTAGACCATATAACAACCATGTAATATGTATTATTATCCCACCGAACGAAGTTCGAGGGGGATATAGAGAAGCCGTCAGTCCGTTCGTCCGTCCATCTGTTCGTTCGTCCGTGTGTCCGGGCGATAACTCCAATACCGGTTGACGGATTTGGTTCAAATTTTATTGGCTTATGCCTTATGAGTGTAGGACCTCTGCTCGAGAAGGAATTTTCAATATGGCCACTCAATTGATAACTCACACACAAGTTGACCGATTTGGTTCAAATTTTATATGCTGATGCCTAGGGACAAAGGAGTTTCGCACAAAAAGAGATTTTCAAGATAGCCGCTTAATTTCAAAATGGCAGCCATTTTTCGTAAAAATATGTAATTTTTGATAAATCAAATACCAGTGAACGGATTTGGTTCAAATTTTATATGATGATGCTTAAGGGCACAGTTGCTATGTTCGACAAAAAAATTTCAAGATGGCCACTTAATTTCAAAATGGCGGCAATTTTTCGTAAAAAACTTAATCTTTGATAACACAAATACCAGTGAACAGATTTGGTTGAAATTTTATATGATTATGCCTAGGGACACAGTTGCTCTGTTCAAGAAATAATTTTCAAGATGGCGACTGAATTTCAAGATGGCGGCCAATTTTCGTAAAAAACATAATCTTTGATAATTCATATACCAGTGAACGGATTTGGTTCAAATTTTATATGATGATGCCTAGGGACACAGTTGCTCTGTTCAAAAATGAATTTTCAAGATGGCTGCTTTATTTAAAAATGACGGCAATTTTTCGTTAAAAAAACATAATCTTTGATAACTCAAATACCAGTGAACGGATTTGGTTCAAATTTTATATGATGATGGCTAGGGACACAGTTGCTTTGTTCAAAAATGAATTTTCAAGATGGCCACTAAATTTCAAAATGGTGGCCATTTTTCGTAAAAAAAACATAAAATTTTGATAACTCTAATACCAGCGAACAGATTTGTTTTACATTTTATATGATAATGCCTAAGGACACAGTAACTCTGTTCGAGGGAGAATTTTCAAAATGGCAGCTGAATTTCAAAATGGTTGCCAATTTTCTTAAAAGAACGTAATCTTTGATAACTCAAATACCAATGGATGGATTTGGCTCAAATTTTATATGGCCGCTATTTATCACAACATGTTTTGTTCGGTGGGATTTGCTACTCCGTGGAGTTGCTGTTTTTCTAGTTACCAATAAATTGAATTGATTTATAATCTTAAAATGTATTAAGAATAAATTAAAGTGACATCATGTTTGTTGCAAAGGTACCATCCATCAGAGTTCCATATAAAAAGAAAGCCCCAACAAAAACGACTGTATGGCAAGAAGAGATACGAACAAATGGAAGAACAGATGCGGGAAGAGGAAGAGATGGAGCAGTTCCTGGCCACATTAAGTGCCAAAGGGTCAGTACATTTATCCGAATTCATGTCCTTCAGGACACTCTTTCAATAACAAATAATTCTTTTATCTTAGCATTGCAAGTCAGTATTATAATATTCTGTGCACAAGTCAGCTATGTATCTGATTGGTTAATTAGCAATTCAGGTGTAAAACTCCAATGAAATGTGATAAAAGTACTTCAATGAGATAATATGCAGTATGTCAAACTGTGATATATTTTTTCTTCAAAGACATATTATATATTATACTCCCTACACTGTTTGCTTCTTGGTCTCAAGTGCAGAATTGCCATATATTTTCTTCTATTCAAAATGTACCCGCAAATATACATTGTATTGGTCATCTATAATGAGAACAGGTGATATCAATCCTTGGTGTGAGCTACATACTCATGTATAATGTACCTCTGTCTTGATATACTTTAACCAAAATTTATTTGTGAATAGGTACAGTTCTGATACATTGGAAACATTACGTAATGTGGACAATACTAGGATTGACTTGGACCTTGTGGCAGAGTTGATACGTCATATATCTATGCAGGGTGACGAGGGAGCTATTCTGGTCTTTGTACCAGGGTGGGAAGAGATCAAGACTTTAAAGCAAATCTTAGACAAAGATGGCATGTTCTCACCCGGTAATGTCATTTCCAGTTTATTTAGAAATTCACCTTTCAAGTTTTTATTGACAATGCAGTTCATACACAGCCCATAAATAATGAATAATTTGTACAGTTTCCCCTTCTAAGATCAGGATCATACACCAACACTTTTTATCACACCATCGGTGGGATATAGTCGTCATACTGGTAGTGGTCGTGGTCGTGATCGTGGTCGTGGTCGTGATCGTGATTGTGGTCGTGATCGTCCCGCTTTTTGTCATCGCCGTTTAAGGAAAACTGCTTATCAGATTTTCTCCAAATTTACACAAATGATAGAGGATATCAAGTACTAGAGCTGATTAACTTTTGGGCGGCCATCTTGTTTTCTGGCAGCCATTTTGAAGATTTTTCGAAAAATCTTGTCATCGCCATTTCAGGAAAACCGCTCATCGGATTTCCTTCAAATTTACACACATGATAGAGGATATCAAGTACTAGAGCTGATTAACTTTTGGGCGGCCATCTTGTTTTCTGGTGGCCATTTTGAAGGTTTTTCGAAAAATCTTGTCATCGCCATTTCAGGAAAACCGCTCATCGGATTTCCTTCAAATTTACACAAATGATAGAGGATATCAAGTACTAGAGCTGATTAACTTTTGGGCGGCCTTCTTGTTTTCTTGTTCTTGAAATTTGTAAACATAATAGGAGAACAGTTTTCCTGGTTCATAGTGTCTGCCTATTTGATGGTGTGATCTCGTTCACGTTCTGTGCCTTGTTCATGCCTATTGTCATTTTTTTGGACAATGAAGGATCATGTCCCAACACTCTCACATATGTACTATCATTCTTCAGACCAGTTTAGGATCATACTGTACCCCTACACTCTGAGTCTCCCATGCTAACTATAATTTTTCAAGTTCAAGATCATATCCCAACACTCTCTCATACTCCAATCATTTTCAGACAAGTTCAGGATTATACCCCTACACTCTTATATACCTAATATCATTTTCGGACATGTTCAGGATCATACCCCTACACTCTTATATACCTGCTATCATTTTTAGACATGTTCAGGATCTTACCCCTACACTCTCAAATTAAAAATAAAAGGTATAACTTTACATCGATATTTAACAGTCTTTAGCGGAAATATGTATTGAAGATAATCGCGGAAAACAATTCCTTCACCTCGAGGGGCTCTGCTGGGGAATTCTTCAATCACTGTCAATATAGTTAGATTCTTGCTTTATTTAAGCGATCTTTGCCGTATTTTCTCCAATGAAGAAAAATTCCCATACATGAAATTCCTGGGGATTTTTGACTTATCTCATATATGGGCCCTCTTTGTAATGGGTTACAATGGAAATTTCAATTTCAAAAGAATACGGTACCTACTATCAATTTCAGACAAGTTCAGGATCATACCCCTACACTCTCATATACCTACTATCATTTTCAGACATGTTCAGGATCATACCCGTACACTCTCATATACCTACTATAATTTTTTCAGACATGTTCAGGATCATACCCCTACACTCTCATATACCTACTATCATTTTCAGACATGTTCAGGATCATACCCCTACACTCTCTAATGCCAACTATCAACCAGAAACAGGTGTTCCAGCGCCCACCTCCAGGAGTAAGAAAGATTGTCATTGCAACTAACATTGCAGAAACTAGGTAAATATTATATATAAGGGGACACAGGAATACCCCCAATTGTTGTCTCTTACTTATATAATTTAGTTGAATATCATTAATTCAATGGCAAATTCTTTAAATTGGATACATCCAAATGTGAACACTTTTTGGTTCCTCTTACTTGATGCTGATTTGAAAGGCTCAAAAAGTGTTTAATGATGGAAGTAACTTTCAAAACTCTGCAAATGATATAATTACACTCCATTGTGTTTTTCGGAAAAAGGATTGATTATGAGATATAGAAGTTATTTAAGATTTAAGATGCACTGATGTCCAAATTTGAATTTACGATGTTCTCATTTTCGTAATTTCTGTCAGATAATCTCAAAAATCAAAGAACTATCTGACATTGAATGATGAGAGAAAAAAATATTGTGACAATTTTTTGCACATCATTTTCAGCATCACCATAGATGATGTTGTACATGTGATTGACACAGGGAAAATAAAGATGAAGGATTTCAATCCAGAGAAGAACATAGCAACATTATTGCCACGGTGGGTGAGCAGAGCCAATGCTAGACAGAGGCGAGGTAGAGCAGGAAGGTAAAGTTTTATAGAATTTGAAATTGATGTGGACAATAAACAATGGAATGTGAGAAGTTTTAGTGTTATCTTTTGCGACATTAAACCTCCGTATGAGAACAGTGTGGACATCCATGATTTTAGAAATACATGTAATTAAATAGAATTTATGAGCTGAAAATATTAAAAATTATGACAATTCTCAAAAGGTTGCCCTGGCTGAAATCTTCTTGTAGTGAAATCTTTAAATGCCTTTTGTGTCAGTCAGCCACTAACTAGATATCATCATACTGTAAATATTTAGGTTCTGAGTTTGCCAATACAACTAGCCCCTTGCATTAGGTATGATACCTCCGAGCAAACTCACTGCACCACTGTATCATGGGACTTTATTGTTTCCGAATTTCCCATGATGTATGCTATAAGTAGAAACAATGCTATATCTTCAGAGTACAGCCAGGTGTGTGCTATCATCTGTACACAGGCCTTGATGAGTCCAAGTTTGATGACTACCAGCTACCTGAGATACTCCGTACAAGATTAGAGGAACTATGCTTACAAATAAAGGTACTTTCAAGCCACTATGTGTCATAAAAAGAAAAGTTTACTCACATTCCATTACTCTAGGAATCCTAAAAAATAATTGATATCTGTCTGGTTTCAATTTTTAAACTAAAAACTAAAGCAGCACACCTTGGTTTTTTCACAAAACATCGCATGTGTGTAATGGTCAAAGTTGCTAACGAAATGGGGAATTCACAAGAGCTATTTTAATGGGCACCTTCATTTAAATAATGGAAGTATATACATGTATATGCAGGAGGGAGGGGGGGGGTTGGGTGGGCATGACAGACACCACAGGAATTTTGTCAGCATTAAATTCCTCCACCTTTTCCAATGTATCTCCTTTTTCCTCTTTTAAGCTGTTGAAACTTGGCAAGATTGAACCATTCATTAGGAAAGCTATGCAGGTCCCCTCGATGGAAGCGCTACATGTCTCAATACAATTATTAGAAGATATTGTAAGTTATTTCACCTGTTCATAAGCCCAGAGGGGCTGTTTAGGTGACCTACATGTAAGCATACACATACATGTATACACATCTATAGGTTATAAACTGGCTCAAAATTCAATAAAGACTCCAAACATTCATGTGTAATATATTGCATATGATCGAACAAAAAGCAAAATGATTGAGAGATATCTTGTACATGAATGCATTTACTATATAGGATACACACAGGTATATGTGTATTGATTACAGAATGCCCTTGATGATAACGAAGACTTGACTCCTCTTGGTTATCACTTGGCCAAGATGCCTGTGGACCCTCAGACTGGAAAGATGATCTTATACGGTGCATTGTTTGGCTGCCTGGACCCTATACTCACCATAGCAGCCAGCCTCAGCTTCAAAGATGCTTTCTACATACCCATGGTAGGTTTCTGAATACCCATAATAGGTCTCTACATACCCCTGATTGGTTTTCTACATACCCTTGGTAAGTTTCTACGTACCCATGGTCAGATATACATACCCTTGGTTGGATTCTATATACCCTTGGTAGGTTTCTACATACCCTTGGTAGGTTTCTACATACCTTGGTAGGTTTCTACATACCTTGGTAGGTTTCTACATACCCTTGGTAGGTTTCTACATACCCTTGGTAGGTTTCTACATACCTTGGTAGGTTTCTACATACCTTGGTAGGTTTCTACATAGCCTTGGTAGGGTTCTACTTACCCTTGGTAGGTATGATCTGTCTATAATCCCATTCATGGTAGGTTTCTACATGATACACATGTACATCATTAGACTTTGATATCTTGAATTTGAAATCCTCATGTAAAATTATATCTAGAAATGTGGTTTCAAAAATTAATAATTATATGACTTCTTGGTCAGGGAAAACCCATAGACCCAAATTATTTTTTATAAAATCACAAAAAGTGAAATATCTTTTCTGATCATATATGACTGATAATATTACGTTTATCTAGGCATATTTTCATTTGTTTGTACAAGATACATAAGCACGGGGTACCATCGAATAATTTTGGCAACGTACCGGAGAACGACATTTTACTAAGAAATGGCAATAATTTAGCACAATATATTTTTAACTAGAGTTCTATTTTGATTTTGTAGGAATTCTGTTGGAACCCAGTTCTGATCAAGTACGAAGTTATTGAAATCGGCGCAGACGGCCTTTACTCCGAAAGATGGTTTTTCGATTATAACTTTTCACAACATTTAAGTATAGACTTTTGAAAAAAGTACAGAATAGTCCTTATACTTTTGAATAATTCTGTTATTTCTGATTCACATGAATCTGATTTGTTTAATTAAAAGAAAAGTTTTAAAAATATTACTTAGGAACGTAACCGGAGCTGGGAACGTAACCGGAGCAGATCAGTTGAATTATTTAATCAAAAAAATTAAAATATATGATTTAAAGCACATATACTAATTTAAAAACATACGGGATTGTTCGAATGCGTATTTATTAATATGCTTTAAATCATATATTTTATTTTTTAAATTATATAATTCAACTGATCTGCTCCGGTTACGTTCCCAGCTCCGGTTACGTTCCTAAGTAATATTTTTAAAACTTTTTTTTTAATTAAACAAATCAGAGTCGTGTGAATCAGAAATAATAGAATTATTCAATAGTATAAGGACTATTGTGTGCTTTTTTCAAAAGTCGATACTTAAATGTTGTAAAAAGTTATAATCGAAAAACCATCTTTCGGGGTAAAGTCCGACTGCGCCGATTTCAATAACTTCGTACTTGATCAGAACTGGGTTCCAACAGAATTCCTACAAACTCATGAATGAAATAGCCATTGCATGGAATACTTACTTTTGTCAAAATCAAAGTAGAACTCTAGTTAAAAAATATATTGTGCTAAATTATTGCCATTTCTTAGTAAAATGTCGTTCTCCGGTACGTTGCCAAAATTATTCGATGGTACCCCGTGATAAGGGTAATATGAAAATTGATCCATGTGAAGGCACTTCAAGTTTAAGGGAATTTTCTAATATATCTTCAATGTTATCTGACCCAAATTAGCCACCTTGTGGTGAAACTGGTAACTACCTACTGGTATCTGGGTTATTTAAAGTAAAAGATTATCTGGGGAACTAAATCAAGCCTATATTAGACATAACTGAAAAAGAATATTTAGCTGGGTCTGTGCTTCTTACATGTAAATACATATACCTTCTTTCTTGAGAGCCCATGTTCTCACTTTATGCAAACTTAATAGTTATGACATCACTTCCTGCTTGAAATCTTAAATGATGGCAGCACACCATTTCTGCAGCACAGAAATTAAGGAGCGCTACATTTTTAAATGATCAATTTTGAGCATACCAAAACATTTTCCCAAGTTTTGCTAAAATAATGATGTATAGAATAGTTATACATGTAGCTACTATATCAAGAGAGAAATGGGCTCTTTAATTGTGATCTTATGAAAAATTAATATTATCTTTGTGCATAATCCAGGAGGAGCAGAAAAAGGCTGACCAACAGAGGCAGGAATTAGCAGATGGTTGCCGTAGTGACCATATCATGTTGGCTCGTGCCTTCAGTGGGTGGGAGGAGGCAAAGCAAAGGGGTACAGACCGTCACTACTGCTACAACTACTTCCTATCGGCTAATACTTTAAAGGTAACACATATGTTGGTTTTCTTGAAAACAACTTTTTGTCCAGCTACATGTAGCAACAATTCAAATATTTCTTTCAAAGGAGTATGTAAATCTATGTTGATTACACATTTGTGCACTGTTTCTCTGTACTGATTACAATTACTGTACTGCACAAACTTATTAGCATTTTTAGTAATAACCTACTAATATATTAAATTATTTCAGATGTTATCTGATATGAAGAGACAGTTTGCAGATCTGTTACTTGAGCTTGGTTTTCTCAGTAATAGAAATGCTAAACACCCATCTGTCAATGCTAACTCAGGTAAGATAAACTAAATATTAAGCTGTCAATGCTAACTCACATAAAGCATGCTAAACACCCATCTGTCAATGCTATTTCTCAGGTAAGGCATGCTACCCAAATGTCAATGCTAACTTAGGGAAGACACGCTAAATACCCACATGTCAATGCTAATTTAGGTAAGACTTGCTAAACACCCATATGTCAATGCTAACTTAGGGAAGACATGCTAAACAACCATATGTCAATGCTAAATCAGGTAAGGCATGCTACCAAAATGTCAATGCTAACTTAGGGAAGACATGCTAAATACCCACATGTCAATGCTAATTTAGGTAAGACTTGCTAAGCGCCCATATGTCAATGCTAATTAAGGTAAGACTTGCTAAACATCCCTATGTCAATGCAAACTTAGGGAAGACATGCTAAACAACCAAATGTCAATGTTAACTTAGGGAAGACATGCTAAATACCCATATGTCAAATCTAATTTCGGTAAGACTTGCAATAAACACCAACATGTCAGTGCTGATTTAGGTAAGACTTGCTGAGTTAAATCAGGTAAGGCATGTTACCAAAATGTCAATGCTAACTTAGGGAAGACATACTAAATACCCACATGTCAATGCTAATTTAGGTAAGACATACTAAATACCCACATGTCAATGCTAACTGAGGTAAGACATGCTTAACACCCATATGTCAATGCTAACTTAAGTAAGACATGCTTAACACCCATATGTCAATGCTAACTTAGGTAAGACATGCTAAACACCCATATGTCAATGCCATTTTGCATAAGACTTGCTAAACATTCTCGTGTCAATGTTAATTTATTAAAGTCTTGCTAAACACCCATATGTCAATGCTAATTTGCGTAAGACTTGCTAAACATTCTCGTGTCAATGATAATTTCGATAAGACTTGCTAAATACCCATATGTCAATGTTAACTTAGGTAAGACATGCTAAACACCCATATGTCAAAGTTAACTTAGGTAAGACTTGCTAAACACCCATATCGTCATTGCTAACTCAGGTAAGGCATGCTAAACACCCATATGTCAATGTTAACTTAGGTAAGACATGGTTACGCCCATATGTCAATGCTAACTTAGGTAAGACTTGCTGAACATCCATATGCCAATGCTAATTTAGGTAAGACTTGCTAAACACCCATATGTCAATGCTAATTATCCCATCGAACGAAGTTCGGAGGGATATAGGGAACGCCTCCGTCCGTCCGTCCGTCCGTCCGTACGTACGTCCGTCCGTCCGTACGTCCGTCCGTCCGTCTGTCCGTCCGTCCGGGCAATAACTCAAATACTGTTTGCCCGATTTTGTTCATATTTTGTACACATATACCCTATGGGGGTAGAAGTTCTGCTCGAAAGCCGATTTTCAAAATGGCTGCTCATTTCAAAATGGCGGCCATTTTAGTGCCGATTTTACAGTAATTTAGGTGCAATATGTAAAACTGTAATAGCAATATGTTTTAAATGTAAAAAAATTATAAAGGACATTAATAATGCTACAAATGTAGATATTAAAGAAGCACATGGCAGCCATCTTGAAAAATGGCGGCCTTTAATCATCACTTTACGATTTTTGCTGTAACTCAAAAAATAGTGGAGCGATTTTGTTCATATTTGGTATGTGAATACTATAAGCATTGCACACTGTCTAAAGACACTTTTGGTAGAAGGCGGCCATTTTTAAAAATGGCCGCCATTTTAAAGTATTTTACTATAACTCGAAAAGTAGTGGAGCGATTTTGTTCATATTTGGTATGTGAATACTATAAGCATGGCACACTGTCCTATGACACTTTTGCTAAAGGCGGTCATTTTGAAAAACATTTTGAAAAATGGCCGCCATTTTAACATATTTTACTATAACTCGAAAAGTAGTGGAGCGATTTTGTTCATATTTGGTATATGAATACTATAAGCATGGCACAATGTCTATTTCTAATGACACTTTTGGTAGAAGGTGGCCATTTTAACATATTTTACTATAACCCGAAAAGTAGTGGAGAGATTTTGTTCATATTTGATATGTGAATACTTTAAGCATGGCACATTGTCTAATAAAACTTTTGGGAGTAGTCGGCAATTTTGAAAAATGGCCACCATTTTTATGTGTGTTATTTTACAAGTACGTGTGCGATTTTTCAAAAATTTTAGAGGTGGCTACTAAAAAGCATATTATTCCTTCTGATGACAACTTGGCTAGTGAGCAACCATTTTGAAAATGGTGGCCTTTCTGGTGTGTTGTTTTATGATATTTGCTATTCGTTTGTAAAAATGCCAGTCATTTCTGTTCGATGGGATTCGCTACGCTTTGGCGTTGCCGTTGTTCTGGTTTAGATTAGATTTGCTGAACACCCATATGTCAATGCTAACATAGAAAATACATGCTAAACACCCACATGTCAATGCTAATTTGTGTAAGACTTGCTGAACAACCATATGACAATGCTAATTTTAATAAGACTTGCTGAACACCCATATGTCAATGCTGATTTAGGTAAGACTTGCTAAATACCCATATGTTAATGCTAACTTAGGGAAGACACGCTAAATACCCACATGTCAATGCTAATTTGCGTAAGACTTGCTAAACATTCTTGTGTCAATGATCATTTTGATAAGACTTGCTGAACACCCATACGTCAATGCTAACTTAGGTAAGACATGCTAAACACCCATATGTCAATGCTAACTGAGGTAAGACTTGCTAAACACCCTTATGTCAATGCTAACTCAGGTAAGGCATGCTAAATACCCATATGTCAATGCTTAACTAACAAATGACATACATTAAGAACACATGTTACAACATAGATAATTTCAAATAAAATACATCACTGTTATTGTCTTGATATTAAATCACTTTAAAAATGCTTGTGAAATATTCCAATTCTTTCATTTTACCCTGGGAATGCTTTAAGAATGTGATTTCCTTACGGTAAATCTTGTAACATAAAGCTCTTTGTTTTAACAGGAAATGATGAATTGATACGTGCAGTACTATGTGCAGGACTTTACCCGAATGTAGCAAAACTCAGGAAGCTTGGCAAAGGGGGCAGGTACATGTAGGGCATTGTAAAAATGAAATGCAGACATACACGGTGCATTTTTGGACGACTGCGTTGCAGTTGAATTTGATAGGATTGCGTAATAATTAATCCGTTTTAACTGCGAGCATAAAAAAAACAGATCTACATGTACAAGTACTGCTGTGGAAATTGCTAATAAGATGGTCACTCGCGTGTAGGCTATCGAAAAACAGGATAGTTTTACTCGCGAGCAAAGGTCTAATTAAGTCAAAACCATCTAAAGGTGCTAAATAATACGATATTATTCATATTTACCTGAACCACCTGTGAGATCCATACTTTCACTTTCAGCAAGTTTAAAATGATCCGGGAGTACACAGCAGAAGTCAAATTCATACACGTGGGCAAGTTGAAAAGCTTGTGTAGCTTTGAGCTTATTTACCATGGTTAATTGCAGTTCAATCCCCACTTAATACCATTTCAATAGAACTCCTATGGCGCGCCAGCGACTGGCTATCAAGAGTGCTCGGGACAAACTTGACACAGCGATATTCCGCAATCAAACCAAAATCTAGCTAATTTTTTAGATTAAAATCTTGATTGCGGTCAAAAAAGCATGTGCAAAAATGCAGCCACAGTATGTACTAAAAACATAGCATACAACTACTGTACACGCAATTTCATTTATCACAAAAATATTTTTTTCTTCTTTTCACAACCTTTATTTTACTAAACAGGACGTTTCGGATCCTGTCTGGATCCTTTTTCAACTGTATACATTTTTGGTGAATTAATATGACGTAATATTGTTTTTATTTAATTGTTTTGTAGCGGTTCAGTTCAGTTTTTATACAGTTGAAAAAGGATCCAGACAGGATCCGAAACGTCCTGTTTAGTAAAATAAAGGTTGTGAAAAGAAGAAAGAAATATTTTTGTGATTTGATAATCCAACCTGAAGAAAATGTTTAAGAATTGCATTTATGTTTTATGATCAACTTTTTCAAGAAAATTGAAAACAAATAAGTTAAGAATGGAATATTTGTTTTTGTTTACACAGTTTGTGCTTATTTGAGTTATTTCCTTAGGCCGACTGTTCTATCAACAAAGACCGAGCGAAAAGTGTGTATCCATCCAAAGTCGGTAAATGCCAATGAGAAAGAGTTTGAATCTCGATGGTTTATATTCCACCTAAAGATGAAAACTACAAATGTAAGTACCTTTTATATATTGCAGTAACACATGTAGTTTACTTATTGAAACGGTCAAGGTTGATGGCCCAAACAGCTTGATTATTGGTCTAAATGCATTTTCTTAAACTTTTGTTGTATTCGATTGCACATGCTTTATTTATATCTGCTGAAACAGGCATGCTTCAATTCTAGGTGTATCTGTATGACCTCTCGGAGACGTCTCCCTTTCCCCTGCTGTTCTTTGGCGGCATGATATCTTCAGATGTAGGGAAACAATCGGTAAGGTTCAACATGTCAACTCGAATGGAAAATAAAAATATTCATGCTACTTGTGCTGTTGATAATAAAATGTGTTTGCCTGTTGGAGTCATTCATAAAACATGATTAGTCTAATTAAACAGCACTTAGAATTAATTGACTGTCAAAATTGATTTATAATGCTAATTAGCCACCTTATTAGCTGAAATTACCAATTAGAATTGGCTAAGAGCTAATTAGCTTCTACACCAGTCTTTGAAAAAACAAGGTTGGGGTTGGAGGAATGGAAGATTCAAAATGATTTTTAGAGACATACAAATAATTAGTTAATATTGTTCTGTACATGTACAGAGGTGTATCGAAAGAGGCTGACTTTAAGGTTTTTCTCCTGACTTTTGCTTAAACTTTCCGATACTTGCCCAGGAATAACACAAACCTAAACTAATGAGAGAATGTCTCCCACAAGGCATTAATTCAATTATTTGCAATAATTGTTATCAATTATCAGACATAGTAATTCATTTGTACTTAAAAATACATGTGTGTCTTTAGTATACCTGTGTAACAAGAACCACAAAGGACATATTGTGTGAATGAGACAAACCTTATTACATAAATCAATTGATATATTGATATATATATATATATTGCATGTATTATTATTAAAATTGTAGGCACAGTCACTTGTACCTGTAAGTGTTGATGAATGGATCGACTTCAATGCTTCACCTGCTACTGCCAAAATTGTAAAGGTATAGACAAGAACATATATTATTAAAATCGCACATGTATAGCATAGACTATATACAAGTTTATCAATTTAACAGAAATTTCTTACATTCTATAGAATTTTCTGTTAGATCTAGTTATAGAATACATATATGTACGTGTTTAAGCATTCTATAGTCTAAAACATGCATGTTTTACATTGTACGAATACAAATTGGGTGTTTCATAATGACCATTCCATCCACAGCCAATCCTAGATTACATGACCCATAATCTATATATCATTTTGAAGCTTATCAACTTGAAGCTTATTCTCAACTTGTGGGCCAAATATTGTCATGATTGATCATTAAGAACTTGATTTGTCATTTTTACATTAATAGTCAATATCTCAAGCCAAATTAGTTTGATTAATCGCTCCTATTTGTAATGGATTCTAAGAAAGAGAGCGGCTCATAATATACAAGTAATCCCCTGTATCATTTACATGTAGTTGAAATAAATACAATGCATTTTTCTTTTAAATAATCATTGAAATATTCTCTGCATTGCAGGAGCTGAGGTATGAGTTTGACGCTTTGCTAGAGTACAAGATAACCCACCCATGTGTTACAGACTGGAACCCCAGGAGTAAGGAGGGGGCCCTTATGAGGGCCATTATAAGTCTCATAACAACAGAGATGAAGATAACCACTGAAGAACATAAACAAATGACTCAGAACTATGATGATGATTGAGTTATGTACATGTTCACTGTACCAAAGTGTGCTAACTGTAGAATGTACAGTATGTCCATATGGACATGGACATGGGAGTCAATGGATGGAAAAAATGGGACCGAAAAAAAGTGTTCAAATTGGAAGGTGTTAGGATTAGCCAGGTGTTCAGATATACAGGTTCTACTGTATATCTAAAATGTTGCCCCTCATATGCCTGGGTCTTATTTGCTCCGATTCATCGGCCATTCGGACATTAGACAAAGTCTAACAAATCATGAACGAATCAAACTAAAATTCCTTATAAAACCGGAATCAAATGTTTTAAATGAAATCCAAGTTAAACATGGGTATTGTCAAACTTATCCCCGATTTAACAATGATGCAAAAATCCATCCTTTGATCATTAGTTTAATCACAAGTTCTGGTTATGTGGATTATAAAGTTAAAACTCTTAAAGAATAATCCCTTGTCATTGAAAATGATACCGAGACCCTCATACTTCTCCCGGGATACTTCTCTTTAAACCAGACTCGATATTTGGAATACACTCTCTGTATAAAACACATTATTTAAACCCTCAAAATGAATATATTCAGGCCCGTAGCCCCCCCCCCCCCGGCCAAAACATCTTTCAAATCATGCAGTTTTCACCATTCTGCTCTGAGCACTTTTTTAAGTGATTCTGGCTAATTTTGGACCAAAATTGTCACAAGTGAACCACTTCTGGAATTTTTCAAAAAGTGAATCCCCCTTGGCAACTCCTGGCTACAGGCCTGATACTCTTTGGTGTAAAATAAAGGTAATTTTGCTTAGCGCCTGTTTCGAGATTCGCAAAATTGAACCCTGATTCAATCCATTCCTAGCAGAACACCAAACGCTGAAAAAGGACACATCGTGAAAGGAAACAAAAATATTATTTTCAAAGTGCCGAAACAAACATGTCTTATTGTATTTTATGGCTATATCAATTGAATACATGTTACAGGGACGTAGCCAGCCTTCAGTCAGGGTGGTGCTATCGTCAAAAAATCGGTTTTCAGTCGGGGGGATGCGATTGTGGCATATAAACAAGCCAAAAATATCTTGATTTTTACAAAAATTGATGCGAATTCCTTCAAAATTGAACTAGAAGTTTCAAATGAAAGCCATTCAAAGCTCCTTTCTTCTTCCTTCTCTATTGGTTAAGCGAATCGCACCCCCCCCCCCTGGTTACGCCTATGTGTTAAAACTTTACACAATATCAATATTTAGAAACTGTATCTTGTAAGTGGCTTACTAAGCATCAGATCAATCACTAAGAACCCCTCTTATCTGCCGTTTGCGTTTGGAAGGATAAAGACAAAGGGGACGCGGCTACATGTATATCGCGATAACGTGAAATCTTTATGACATATCCCTTCACCAGAGCCTACACCAATATTCTTAACACCACTTATTAAAGGATGCATGCATCAAGGGGTAGACATCATTCAAAAGACATAAACATGACCGGGTCGGTCAGGGGAAGGTTTGCATACGATGCAATTTGTACATGCAAGCTCATTTTTCACATATAAATTAATAAAGTCGATTCCTTGGGAATACGTTATTGGGTTTATAAGCGTAACGAAGAGAAGCGATGGGGTCGCACCCCCTCCTACAAGCAATAAAAGGTACCATAAGGTAGAGGAAGAAAAGAGCATTAAATTGATTTTTTGTTTGAAGCTTCTAGCTCAGGTTTGAAGGAAGTTGCATTATTTTCGTAAAAATTCAAAACAAATATTTTTTGCCTCATTTATGTCACGATCGCACCCCCCGACTGAAAACCTAAAATATTTTGGTGATTGCATCACCCCTCCCCCCGACTGAAAGCTGGCTACGGCCCTGGGGTTTTATCGAAAACTATATCGTCAACATTTTATCATTATGCGGAAAGTCCAATATGAAATCTTAAATGGTAAATATGTTGCATTTATGGAGGGAATTCCACTGTAAACTATAATGTGAATGTTTGATATGAATACTTCCATACAACCATCAATATCCATTCTTTTGAAATAAGATGTTACAACAAAGGGAATATTGAAAACTACAGTGGTTAGAGCATCTTTCTGACTGCTAATTATGTGTATCAACATTTTGATTGCACCTCAGCTGGAGATTAAATCTTATAATAATTTGATCAAAGGGATTGTAATTTTCCCCAATTCGCTTATCTATGTTACAATCTGTATACTTGTTATATTGTGAGCGGTATGTGTTGATAAACCAAAAAGATATGTTTTTTGGATATCAACATTTAGAAAAAAGTGTAAGATACCATTCTATATGTTTATCTTAGTGTTTAGCATAGGTAAGAATGGGGGATGGGCTGGCGAGGGTCCGTCTTTGAATAATTCCAAGGGGTTCATATATTATCACAATTTTGCTACAAAATCACTTGGAAAGTACATGATTTGAAAGATTATTTGGCCAAGGCGTCCGCTATTAACATGAGTATGAATTTTATAAAAAAATGTCAAGCCAATGGACCCACATTTTAAGACAGATTTTTCCATTTTCTGGTATAAGAATCGGTGTGGAAAATATGTTACCCCTCAATTGTGGTACGGCATTGGTCCCGGGGCATTGGTCTAGTTGTTACACATATCCTTCATTTGAGGTTGTTTATGATCATTTTACTCAAAGATCTGCCTTCTTCTCGGGGCAATCGATATTTCGAATGGCCTTGGTCTTATATTCTGGATATTTGGTACCCGGGGGTATGGCATTGGTTCTATATTTTGTTTGACATGGCATTGGTCTTGTGTTTGGACATTTGATATGGCTTTTTGGGGTTTATTTTAGTTTGTATGAGAACACATTTAATGCCACCCCCCCCCCCCCAATTACAAATCTACATCTATTCTCTCTATCCCAAAGGTGGATCGGAAGCATGAAAAACAGATGCAGACTCGGGACAGTTGCAAGGGGGGCTATAATGGAGAAATTCGTTTTGATTTTGAGTCTAACTGAAATATTTTGTCACAAATATTAATTAAATACGCAAATAGCCTGTTTTATTAAATGAGACTAGGGCAAAAAATCTATTCATTAAATCTAAAGCCTAGACGATATCTTCTGTAATCAAGGTGGTTTTGGTACACTTCCGCAATTATAAAAACAAAAACATAGACTAAGTTATTAATCTTTTGATATCATATCAGATTAAGTCAGTTTTGTCTCCGATTGTTATGCAGGTGTGTGTATCGACTCCAGTGAACAACATTAAGTGAATCAATCCTTGAAATTCCCAAATTCATTCCAAATTCTGGCCGTTAACCCCCCCCCCCCCCCTCCCCCATGTCTCTTAATTACATTTATTTTGCAAATGATATATAAATTATAGATTAAAATATTTCATTTTCGAATTGCACAAAGGGCAACATGTGAAGATAAAACCGCGATCCTAAAGCTACTTGCGAAACAAAGTGGTTTATGGTCCCCAATATCATTATTATATTAATACCAATACAATGTACCTCTATGAATATCATAAATTTACTCCTTTTTAATATCAATAGTCAAACAAATTAAGTAGTATGCTACAGTTGGTTATCAATCGGAGTTCACGACCTATTGATTACTATTTAATACAAAATTTAACCATTTTAGAATGGGTAACTCACACCCCTCCCCCCCCCCGTCCATGTCCATGTGAAGTGCGTAGACTGACATAATAGTGCCATTTATTAATTAAACATCACTGATTTATGTTGAGACATTCAGTGCGATTATTTCATTTCTTTGTTCAAAAAGTTAAAGCACCAATTAAATACATATTTTTATCACACAAAAGGGGCAGAATACTTGACCTTGTATCAATTCATATCCCGATAATTCTTTACAAGGGAATGTTTCTTATTAAAACATAAGCAGCGCCTAGGCGTCGATTGGGGGGGGGGGTCAATCCGGTGTTCTCAGGCTATGTACAGCCAAGTATCCTGTTTATGTAAGAACCCTACGTTCCCGAATCACAATCAGACAATTAATTAGTATATTTGCTGTGTCTAGCAATTGATCATAGAATTAGATGTTGCGAAAACAATGGGAACTTGTACCTGTCTGTACAACAAAATAGTCTGTTTAATATTTGCTACATGTACTTGTTCCAAACAGTCTGCGAAAGAATGATTAAAAAATATATCGATTAAAAGTATCAGAGAAAATACTTGCAATCGTTAAAATACTGTATGTATTGCTATTGGTAATTAGGTTAGTTGTTTACACATAATTATGTTGTTCAGTGTGCCAAGAGCGTGTCAAGAGATTCCATTAATTGTCACAGGGCGTGCAAAGACTTTTTGACATGGTCTTTACACGTCTTTGCACTGCGTGTGCCAAGAAGTGCAAAGAGGTGTAAAGAGTTGAATTCATCGCGTGTCAAGAGGTGTAAATAATTGGCACGTCTAGAAACCCGGCGTGTAAAGACCAGTTTCTAGACGTGTCAAGAGTTGGAATCCCATATTTCACGCAGTGCATGATGTCGAGTTATTTATGTGCATATATGGACAAGATGTGCAGTTTTTATGTGCTTTTAGAAATTTTGTCAATGATATCCAGTTTTTTTGTGCATTTTGAACTTGATGTGCATGAGCATTTCTTATGTGCATTTAGAAATTATGAACATGATGTGCAGTTGTTTATGTGCATTTAGAAATTATGAACATAAAACTGTATACATTTGTTATTTAAGAAAATGACATTTACATTTGTTATTCAAGAAAATGACATTGTACATTTGTTATTGAAGAACATGACATCGTTTGCATTTGTAAGTCATGAACATAAAACTGTATACATTTGATATTCATTGCCAAGGCAATGTATTCTTTTGTTATTTCAGTACATGCCATTGTATGTATTTGTCATTCAAGCTCATGACGTTGTATGTGTTTCTTATTGAAAAATCTGGAGACGGCATACATGTACATGGTTGTTCAAGCTATGAACAGCTGTTATTCAAGTTCTGGACAGATTCACATTTTTGTTCAAGATCTGGACATGTTATATATTTCTTTTTGAAATTCTAAATTCTAACTGAAATAAATTGTTTATTGATAATTATGTACATCTTGTATGTCTTGGATATAAATTCCAATGTCACGTGAGGAACTAGTTTAGTTAATCTCCATTTGCAAGCGCAGTTGATTTTCATAATATACATACATGTACTGGTAATCAGAAACTTTCCTGACATACCATGGAGGATCATCAAACTCGATACTCTTGTGCCATTAATTGAACAATTTAGTAAAAATATTTTTGTAAGGTTCTCTTTGGACCAAGTATTTCATTGAAAGATGGACATTACCAATATTTTGGTAGCATTCAAGCTTCATCAGCAGTTCTAGTCTTTAAAATATGAGTAATATTGTTACCAAATTGGTCTACAGGTCAACGCCGGGCAATGGAGTATCAAGTTTGAATAACGGCTGCCAATCCTCCTTGCTGACATATTTTACAAATAGTGACTGCCATTGAGGGACTATTACTGTAGCCTATGGCAGTCTGACCCAACCAAAGCAAATAAAAACAAGTGGTGACATATTGAATATTTATAGCAACTCCCTTGTTCATGTCTAATTTACGTCACACGTATGCAACAAGAAAGCGGTTTACGAAGAAGACCGACCACCAACCAGTCACTCTACACAGTTAGGTGCATTTGGTCTGTGGTCGTCTGTCTATCTTTTACATAAAGATGAGTCGATTCAGAATTAGAAGAGGGAAATAAAACAAAAACCAATGCCTTAGTAGATTTACAAGGTCGTGATAAAAATGTGTTTAACCATCCATCACATCAAAAACGCACATCAAAAACGTAACTTCGTCGTGGTCTGTAATGTCATATTTTTAGAAGACAAATTTCATTCTGATTAGTCACTTTGGAACATGATGAGAAAACGTACATGTATGTAACATTACATCATATTCAGTATGAAAATAACAAAAAGATACACTTAACATTGTCGGACTTTAAAATCACGTTGTCATCTTTTTAAAGATTAATTATTGTTAAACTTAAATCGATATCTTGTAAAACCTACATTCAATATGACAAAAAGAGCTTTCTGCCCATCAGTTCAAAAAATTCTGAGAAGACTGACCTAACATATTTCCCGGAACTGGAGGGGGTACTCCCATATATTGGAGACCTTGAGCAATGCAGATTACAGATTACAAAATCGAAACGTCAACATGTACGCATAAATTGCCAAACACAAGGACGTAGTTTTCACATAAATCGTTCAGTTACAGTGTTTACTTAAATTGTATTCGCGAATGCAACTCAGAACGCCTGTTGGCTGCTGTATAACCATGGGCTTTCAACTAGAAAACCCTTGGTCACAAAATCCATGGGCTCTATCAGAGCCCATGCAAAATCGTAGGTTAATCCGGTAGCCGACAGGCGTTCAGAGTACAAGGTTAGTCCGTTACTTCGACAACTCGTAATCATCGTATAATATGCAATTATACATGTATGACATACATCATTTTCTTCGGAAAGCGTCTGTGCATTGAAATCAAAATTGTCTCCAAGTCTCCAATGGTTTTATTGGCTAAAGTGGGTCACTTTTTCACTGAAAAATCCTTACGCCGGGATCATAAGGGTCCCATTTTGAAGAAAAAAATAGACGTGGCACTGAAAACGGCTTAAGTGTGAAACAAATTTTGTTAAAAATTCAAAAAAGCATTAAAATTATTTTTTCAAATAGACATGTAGTATGTATCTGTATACATTTATACACACGTCACTGAAAGCATTGAAGTAAACTCCAAGGAACAACAGGTGGAATTTCAAATTGAAATTAGGGGCCGTCTCAAACGTGACGATTTTCACATTTCAAGTCCGTGATTAATATGCCAAGATATTCACATTAGAATGCAACATTGTCAAAAAACCAAGGACTTTCCTCATGCTACTCTACTGTCCTTTAAAATCATAAATGAATTTGGACTACAAGTATTTTCCTTTTGATGTACATCACTTGTCGACATGAGACATCTGAATCCATCATTTTTCTCGATTTTTTTCATACGTTGTGTTTTTAATTTGAGTAAAATTGAAAGGGGTCGAAACTATTGGAACATGAATTGATTCGGCCATGAAAAATGATGCTTTAGACGAATAGAAAATGATAAAAAAAATATTAGGGGTCCCGGGAGCATTGATCATTAGGCTGGATCAACATTTTTCCGCGTGTCGTTTTTCACAAGAAAATTGGAAACAAATGACAATGAGTTATATGTTCACTAAAGATAAGTTTTTATTCACGGATGGGCATTTTTGATGACTATAGCTAGCTGAATTGAGAAACAAGATTGTATTTGTGTCTTATATTTTCACCTTTATGTTTAATTTTCCTTCAAAACTCGACCAGCATGAATAGCAGAATCGTGCCGTGTTTCACTATCTCCAAGGAAAAAGCAGTTACGTACATGTTTTAGCTTATATACAGTACATGTTACATACAGTGTATGTGGACTCATATGCAATCATAGTTTATACCATGTATGTACTGACACATTTTTTCTATTTTCAATAACTATGTGCAAACCACATTATTTATCTTTTTTAAATCAACTTCCCAAAAATGTCACTGGTTCAAAAAACCAGCTTTTTTACATTTTACATCGATGGTGCAAATGCCAGGTCGTCAAGCACCCATCACCCTAGTTCCCTTTTAATCTCTTATCGTGTATAAGGTAAGACACTTTGATTTGTTTTTTACAATTTGAGAAACTTTTTACGATGGATGTAGACCAGCTGCAGGGTGACGTAGTGAAGTCTTTTCTGCATGCACCGCAAACAGCAGGGCAACCATACATGTTCATTCCCAAATGGCATTAACGGCATTCAATCATGCATCAGAAAAGTCAGTTTTAAAGATTTCAAATTTAAAGAGAGACTTTTTCATTTAAAATACTTAAACGGTATCTCTACTTGATTGTACATTATCATTTGAAAGATATAAGGATGATATTTCTGGCTTATTTAAGTCTGACGAAGCCAAAGGATGAAAATCATCTGCACTGTGAATATGAAATTTTATTTTCTTCTGCGGTGCACTTCATCGATGTCCCGATCTCATCACACTTTTTGGACATTTTTCATGGCGACCGAAAACGTTCTTATAGTTATGTTTTGCTTCATTCGAGCTAAGTCGCCAGAACGAATTATTTTTGTCAGACTCGATACTTTTCCAATGGTTTCTGATATCTAATCACAAAACTCTCAGCATAAACTTAATTCTTTCCTGCGATTTTCAGTTTTTCTTTGACGTTCTGGAAGTTTAATTTTCGGTGCAATGGGTTACCCCGGTTTTGCTTTAGAGAGAGAGAGAACCTTGAAAGAATTAATCTCGCTTTGTTGGCTACATTCTCGAAGCGTGTATTTTGGGTTTCTGATTTCTTTTTGCTAGTCGGTTGGCGATATATTTCAAAGAAGAGTGTATTTTTGAATTGCTTGCCATACATTTTCTTTAATATTCTCGGGCATAGCTTAGTTTTTGCTTTTCTCTGTCTCTTTTCCAACGAATTGCGTTTCTCGAAGGCATATTGAATATTACAGATCATATACAGATCGTGCAAATGGAATTCAAGAAAATAATAATTAATTATAACACAAAAACATCGTTGAAAAGCTTTAATCTTTCATATTACTTAATTAGAGTTTTCGGTTTATGCTGTTCTCCATTAATAATAATTGCATTAATTGAAAAGAAAACAGAATGCAAACATTAGGGGGCTTTATGATTGATTTCAGCGATCCCCGGGAATACACTGAACGAAACGTTATTTACTGAGGGTCAACTATTTTTGGCTTTAAATAATGGTCTTCATATAACATTTTTTGTTATTACTTTTCCGATAAATTATGCTTATGGAATATCTTAATAACTTGTCATTTGCTTGCATGTTACGTATTATTGTAAAGACGTATAAATTGTAAAAAGCACATTTACAAAAGGGCAAATTCGTTAGCTGTTATCGTTTCCTTATCTATAAGTTGATCTTTATGCGTAATTACTGAATAACTGCTGAACATGTGTTTTAAGAATATGGGTCATCATATAAAATTAAACCAATTCATCTGGGATTTATAAAAATGGCTAATCATTGCTTTGAGTTCCGGCAATGCTAAAACCGTGACGTTTTTCTCGCGTGACGTTTGTCACAGTATTAGTTCATAGATGGGGTAATGCTGGTTATTTCGAAAATCCTTTTTTGTTATGATGGAGTGGACATATTGTTTTCTTGGAAATTGCCTTATTCCCATCAAGACTACTGTCAATATATGAGTAACATCACGGTCGTTTTTCACAAGCAAAACGGTCACAGTGAATCTTCAGAATTTATCAGATCATGCTCATTATAATCCAATCACAACTATTATCACGATTTGTGACACGATGGTCTGATAAACTGAACTAAAGACTTGATAAATACAGATCATTTATTTATTTCGAGTTTCCCTACTGCCGTCTGGGCCCGTTTTAACGACCGTGACGTTTTTCACAGAAATTTTTTTACATTTAGGCTACTATAATGGGTATATATAATCGGTAGTAGGTGAGAAGCAAATACACTGCTGTCATCACACCGTCTGACTGAATGTTTTCTATACCAACAAAACAAAAATGAAAATATGCGACCATTTATGACTGAGATATGACATGTTTTCACAGGCGTGTTGTCCCGTTTCATCAACAAATTCACGAAATTCACAACTTATTCGCGAGTTATCAAAGTTATTTACAACCGGAATGAGAAAAAAATCCCTTGATGTGGGTAGATACTTTGAATCTCAGCTGCACCTCCCTGTACAAAAAGTTAACCAGTGCCCCCCCCCCCCCCCGGTTAGTTCCCTTGAAAAAGTTCCACGCCTACTCTGAGAGGTTGTGGATGGACTGCTCATTTTACGAACGAACTTCGGCACGCGAGTTCTGTCGTTCGTTGAATCAGCGTAACCAATTCAAGATGGCAGCGTCCATGGAAAAAGAGGTAAAATTCAACATCTAATTGTTTTCACTGTCTTAGGCTTGACTAACCACATATACACGTTACTCGATTAATAGTGGTAATACTATCCTTCTTATTTTGCACTTTTTATCTGCTAACATCTGAATGATAGAAGAATCAAATCATAAAGGCCTATAGATTTCTATTTGTTTCATAAATTTATGGGTCTACAGTACCCCCATAAATGTGGGGTCGAATTGGCGTTTTTTCTTATTTTTTAATATTTTAGTGCACAAGAATGATAAAATATAAGAAAAACGCCAAATCGACCACACATTTATGGGGGTAGTCTACAGTGGGGGACATAAAGTATACAAAACAAATTCTTACTTCAGTGTATTCAGTGCTCTATTTTATTCGTCCTAGTAAGTCCAGATATAGTCGAATTCGTGTCCATAATGACAAATAAGAACTTAAATATTTGAATTTGAATTCACATTCCTATTTTATAAAAATGTATGCATATGGCAATATTCATCAACCAGTAGAACTGGCAAATCGTTTAGAATCTACATGGAATCTACAATTCCATACAAGGAGTCCCACTCATAGATTTTTCAAATTCTTTCCAAGTCGACGTCGAAACACCTAGCGGGTGAAATTGAAACTAATTTTTCTGGCTGCTCGAATCGATAAAATTTCTGATAGTGTGAGTCTTTTTATGAAATCTTTCTGATAGAAAACACTTAATTAATATTAGAAAGCATTAAATGTTGAATCCGAAGCGTAATCTGAAATAAAAGTGAAAAAACATTGCGCGGACGTCAGAGAAAAACTTCCGGTTTAATAAAAAATGGCGGACGTCGAAGGAGAAATTATGACGAAGAATTAGAGGATTTTCCTTTGCCATTATCGATCGTTATAAGGTATGTGCACAAATTCTAGTAGCATACATGGAAAATAGATACATTTTTAAAGGCAACAACATATTCAAAGCTTTCATTTTACGATAGGCCCAGGATCATTGAATACGACTCGGCAATCGATACTCCCACTTCAAATGTTGAGGGGAGCCAATCCACATTGCGGCGCAATCGGGCTCCCCTAGAATGCAACATGACACGTGTCAGCTTTCAAAATGCTGTTCCGCCATTTTGAAATCTGTCACAAGTAAATAAGGTTACCCGATGTTGCATTCTGGGAGTCAATCCTCCTTGGATCACAAACATGGCGATTCATGAAAACATTCATTCGTTTTGGTAGGGATTTATCCATCTTATTTAAGATCATGGCAGAATTTAAAATTCAAATTGCAATTAGAGAAAAATAGCTGACTGGTTCACAAGTTTTACTGCTGATTTTCGAAAAAAATGATGTAAATCCATGTAGTTTTTGGAGAAAAACGAATTGTTCAAACTGCACAAGGTGAAATAGACTATATATTAATTCAGAAGCATGTAAGCTTTATTTACAAATCATTACATACGTTAAAGGGCATCATCAACTACTAGAAAACTTTGTGACGTGTAAAGTTGGACAATTTTTGTCCGGTGGCTGATCCATCGCAGCGCCTCTAGCGAACGAGCCTTTGTGATGTGAAATGCCCGGCTGTATGTGACACGTTCACTACCTCTGAGACCATAATGTATATGTAGATGTAGACAATATACATTGCCCACTCCAATCATGTAGAACATTGAGTGTGACAATCACCAGAATCTGAGCTATATTCATTGACACTCATAAGTGTTTGTGCATTTTACTTTACAGGATACCATGTACAAATTTGAGCTAGAGGTTTTATGGTGCATAAATCAGTTGGAACTTGGGGTTCAGAACAGTAAAGGTGGACCAAAACAAGGTAAGTCTATTTATGCAGGCTTCATCACAGGTGTATGGACATATTTTATAAGTCAGGTATTTTAAGCATACCGGCTCTTCAAAAAAATAATATCTACTGCATACACATTTCAAAACCACGTTGTGTAGCAACACATATCATTTGAATGCATATAACATATTTTTTATTATTTTTTAAAGTACAAAGTAGCCTGAAGCTGATCAAGGTCTTAAGGAATCCCAAGACACCTATGGTGAAAAAGCGTCAGGTCATGAACAAAACCTTTGGAGACTATAGAAAGAAAATGGCAGACGAACAGAAAAAATATGGCTCATGTATGTACTTGATAGAAAAACTGAAATATATTGAACAGTTTTGAAACCGTGCTGGGGATGTTCAGCCTAAATACAGTCTCATAAAATAACTTCTGACATTGTCTTTACTCAGGGAAATATGTAAATATATATGTATACAGCACCTTTATGCATTTATTTTGGTAAGTGTGAATATATTCATTTGCTTCTGAAAGCCCATGGCAGTATCTGCAATAATTTTGAAAAAGGACGATTCTCGGTTTGGAGAACGAAGTTCATCAATCTAAATGAGCATTATCCCTGCTTCGGACAAATTTGATTTTTTTACATAATATAGATTTGAATGTCTTCTTTTGAAAAGTCATAATTTAATTTGGGTAATATTTCTAGATTTTTCTCAAAAAAATATTAGCGCAGTACACTGATGAACTTCTTTCCCCAAATCGAGACTTGTATTTTATTGAATCGGTCTAATTGAGCGTTATCCCTGCTTCAGACCAATTTGTTATTTTTACATCTTGTAAATTTAAATGTCCTTTTTTGAATATTCATAGTTTAATTTGGGTAATATTTCTATATTTTTCATGAAAAAAATTATTAGCCCAGGAGACTGGTCTCCAAACCGAGAATCGTCCTTTATATGTTTTTTGCATCTGTAGCTACACTATCACTCTGTTATCTTTTGTGATGTACAAGTCATATGTTAATGTTTATTTCAGCTGTGAAAAAGATGTCTATTAATCCTATATCCTCCAAGTCTGCCCAGTCAACATACTACAAAAGGTCAACACAAAAACCTGATTCAAATATATCAGAGTCTGACAAAGAAACTCCAGTGCAAAACAGCATCAATCTTGCTATTGAAATGGACAAACCAAATTCAAGTTATAACTATGAACCACCAAGTAAGGAATTTAAATTTAATTTCCAAGTGCAGTCAGTAGATGCAGTGGAAGCTGTTGATGAAGACATTGGTGCAGATGTTAAGAGTATTGAGGAGACACTACAACAAGCTACTTTGGATGCAGAGTCTAATGACAATATGGATCATGGTTCTCTAGAAACCGGTACAAATAAAGTGCAGCATCAACCAAGTGAAAAATATTATACACCTTCGGACAATGCATTCAGGTTCAATTTTCCAGCTCCTGACCCTTCTTGACCTAAACATTAAAACTATACAAGTGAACATATAAAGTTTCTTGTTGAGAGATGTTCAGTGGAATATACAATTAAACAGAACCAGCTTTTCCCATTCACATGTTTATTTTGTTTATATCTACAAATAATTAGTTTTTTTCTACAGGGTGGGCAAAAAACAATACCCAAGTTTGAAGATGAATAACATATGATATATGTTAAACCATGCCATGTATTTTATATCACATTTAAGATAAATCATACCCTAACTGGATTTAAAAATGGTGGGAAATGGAGGGAAATTTGAATTTTGTCACCTTCAAAAGAGGTACATTCATACAAGTTTGGTGCAAAATTCATTCATAATACTTATATATTTTTAATTAACTAGTAGCCCGGACAGAATTGTTCAATGGTCACTTTTTCTGGTGTCATCGATTACCTCGGCAGCTTACCACCAAAGCAGCAGTCTACATTATTTCGTAGGACTATGACATTTCTTAAATATTAACTTTCAACTGAACATTCATCCTCCGATCACAGGGCTTCAAAATCTAGAATATATTCTTTCTTTTTAACCCCCTGCGATAAGCAGTTAGCATTTCCCTGATTAAGAACTCGCAATCTGATTGGCTGTTGCAACACTGCGACAGAAATCATGTATAAGTCATTGCGCATAGTTAGATCACATGATTCAGTTTAATCGGTCTTCCAAATTGGTTATAGCAGGGGGAAGAAGGAGGTATGGATTCTGGACACCTGCTTAGGAGGATGCTGAAGATTCAAATTCACAAAATAGGTCGCCATTTTGAACAAATATGAGACAAAATGATGAATTATGTATTTGCGCCAGTCATACTATGAAAACCTATAATATCAATAAATTAAGAGATGTTCCATAACTATTTTTTTGTATGTTAGAATCTTACTCTAGTTTTCAAATATGTGATCAGACTATGATAATACTGAAAATTAAAAAAGTTATTAAAGAAAAAGTGACCATTGAACAATGCTGTCCGGGCTACTATCAATCGTATATTATTCTTGAATAAATTGATAATGATTCAGTCAAGCATATTGAGTGCAGCTATTGACTGCAATATGGAGGGAAATTTCATCTTTTGATGAGTGGTCGCTAATTACACCCCTGGTGTCATTATTTAGCTTCTAACTCCACAAGAAAACAAAGGTTTTCAATCAAATGGTGTCATATTGTTAGGAAATGATATATTTTGAAAATGATTGTAATACATAGCATGGTTTAATATTTAAGACTCCATTTGTAAGGCAAACAATTCAATAAGGTTGTTAACATGCTTATCGTGGCTTTTGGTGATACAAAACTGTTTCGACTTTATGTGATGTCAAGGACAAAACATCAATAATGTACCTTGCCTATTATTCAATAATCAAACAACAGCAATCCTGTTGAATTAGGTTAAAAATGACACAATTGGTGATTTTTATCATATATTTTTACAAGAATATTTTTTTTATTATGTGAACCACTATGCTACATTTTCAGTTATGGCCGCCAATTTTAAGTGAGTGAGATGGGATAACTACAATGGGAACAACTTGAATGTAAAATAATCATACAATGAGTCAACAATACAAGTTTTACAATGTTTATAAAAATAATACAATAAATATCATATGCAAATTATTTCTAATTAAATCCATGAATATAGAAGAACTATATTCATGGATCTCTGTGAATGATTGTTGAATGTTTCATTTCTTAATGGATTTTTATGAATGTTTATTTTTGCTCTTTATCTATTCTTGAACTTTCCTGAATAACATTTCCAGAATTATGATTTCAAAAGCTAGATTCAGTAATGCCTGTGAATATTTGTTGTATGGTTCTGAATGCATCATCAAAAAATGAAACATTCACCACTTATTATTCATAAGGATTCTTATTTTTTTTATTTATTTTTTTATTCAGTTTTATTCATTAAAATTAAGGATTCTTATCATTAATCATTAATATTTTTCTTTTAATCACAAAGCTATGAATTTCTCAAGTATCATAATTCATTTCATTTCAAAAGTTCATTCATTAACAATTCACACACATTTAATATATAATCTAGTATATACGTATAATATTTATTTTGACTTATGTATGTACCCATGTATGTATTAATTATTTTGCTAAAAAAACAATCAAATTATGGCATAACGCTTAAAACTTTCAACATACATTCCTGAGGATATAGTTAATTTGTATTAGAATTGTTGAAATGATACAACAATCTATTCATATATTTGAAGAAGCAGTTATGACCTGTCGTATGGTTCCACGGAGCAGTTTTTCATCAGTGTATTTTAACAAAAACATAGAAAATCGCAACAATTTCATTTAACTTTTGACTAAATTGTTATTGAACCAATACCAACTCTTTGTTTAATTGTAAGTATCGCGATATCATAGTACTATATAATGTATAAATCAGTTCCATTGTGACTATTATATGACATCATACGTGACATCATATCATGTCATATTTGGAAACTCCAGAAGGCCATAACGAAGAAGTGCCTGAGTCTTCTTGGTAGGGCAATTCTACACTGGGACAATGCCCCCAACTCATAGATCCCTGAAGACCCAAGAGACAATCAAGAAGCTATCGATAGAACCTCTTTATACAGCATCCTACCGTACCAGATGTTGCACTTTCAGATTTCTATCTACATGAGCTATATGACGATCTAAAACAACACATCAATACTACCAGGTACCATGATAAGGCTCAGTTAAGGAAAGCTTTGCAGTCTTCCTTGGGCGATATGGCCAAAGATTGAACAACATCTTCCAGTCCTTGGTCGAGAGGCACCGTGCCATTCTAGCTAATAATTGGTGATATGACATGAAGTGACTGTCCAATAAATAAGATGTTTGTGACTTTTCAAGTTGATAGACTAGTATAGGCTACGATTTGACTATTTAATTTGACCGACATTCTGTCATCTAGAGATTGAACAACATCTTCCAGTCCTTGGTCGAGAGGCACCGTGCCATTCTAGCTAATAATTGGTGATATGACATGAAGTGACTGTCCAATAAATAAGATGTTTGTGACTTTTCAAGTTGATAGACTAGTATAGGCTACGATTTGACTATTTAATTTGACCGACATTCTGTCATCTCGAGAGAATAAAAAGTCACAATTAAAAGCTTTTTAAAACAAAATTTTACAAAAACCCTGCAGACCCTCGCTGGGGGTTACCATGGCAAGAGCAGCAGAGACAATATTTATTTTTATACAAAATATATAGCAAATAAAAGCTGTATATATTAATACCATACTTTTTACTTTAGAAACTTTAATTTTTCGAGCAAAATTATTAAAACATATGGGACACCTTGTACACTTTTATAACAGTGGCATTTTTTGCATGCAAATATGCGTAGGGATATACATGTAGATACAATTTATATTCAATGAATTACACAAAAACCATTCATTTAAAATATTTAATATACACCGTTTTAACTGACACACTGACATTATATATATTTTTTTTTTATTATTTTTTTTATTTCAAAGAATAAGCATGTTAAAGCAATTGCAAAAAACAATTACAGTACAGTTACATGGTAAACCTACATTTAACAATTTTACAATACAGTATTGGTTAAATATTTAGTCTTCAGGAGACATTATACAATTGGCTTTTTTATTAGTTTCAATTCGGGAAAAAGAGATGCACTCAACTACTGAAAGAGCGTCACATTTAGAAGATACATCTCTAAACTCTAAAACTAACCTTTCCTTTTTAAAGTTGGGGCATAAGTCTGTGTCATTACTGTTGTCGTGAGAACAAATACCATTACTTTTCTTCAAACGTTTATTATCCTCTACTGTAGGGCCAAGAGGATGTCTTATTTTCTCAAAACGCTTAAACATTTCGATGTATAAGTTTCTAAAAATCATACTTTTTTCCATAGAAATGACACTGAAGATACAGTACACCGTCTCCTTATGCCCTAACTTTAAAGAGGTTCATGGGGAGGCTGATTGCTGAACCCCTCTGCCCATATATCTGTACGGACGATAACTCATATGCCTTTTCCACGCTAGGCCTATATAACTTTCACATTTGATAAACATTTGCCCAATGGAGTGTATGTTCAGTTGAAAACTGATTTTAAAATATTTAGTGACGATTTAACAATTTTTTGATAGCACAAACAAATGTGATGTTGTTGTGGGTTTACTGCAAAATTATATTATTTTGATTCCAGCACCTATAATGCTATAGCAGCCATCTTGAAAAATGCTGGACACTAATATTCACTAGCAATCTACCTGTTCAAGTGGGTCACCAAGGGTCACAGAAGCCCCCAAAGCACCCCCTTGAAATGCTACCTGAATATTGATCGTTTGACCTTGACTATTTCTTGAATTGAGGAGAACTTGTTGAAACGCTAATTACTTGGATATTCACCTATGACCTTGAGATGATCTTGGCCCATAAACATTGCCAACAAAGGTCACAGTATCCTTCAAGTGCCTTAAAACGCCAAATACTTCGATATTGACCTTTGGCCTTGAGATGACCTTGACCAGTATAACGTTGGCCTTGACCTCAGGTCAACTCATCATGGGTAGCCAAGGGTCATAGCAGCCCCCGGGATCTTAAATCGCCAAATACCTAGTTATTGCCCCTTGAATTGCCCCTTGGCCTCAGGTCAGCCAATCATGGGTCTCCAAGGGTCACAGCAGCCATCGATGTCCTCGAAATACCAAATACTTAGATGTTGACCTTTGACCTTGAGATGGCCTTGACCCATAAACATTGACCTTGACTTCAGGTCACCTTATCATTGGATGTCAAGGGTCTCTGTAGCCCCAAAGACCTTAAATCACCAAATGCCGAGATATTGACCTTTGACCTAGGAATAACCTTGACCTCAGGCTATCTAATCATGGGTCGCCAAGGATCACAACAGCCCAAAGATGCATTAAAACGCCAAATACCAAGATATTGACCTTGGAAAGACCTTGACCCATAAAGATGAGCTTGACCTCAGGTCACCAAATCATGGGTCGTCAATTAGCACAGACCATCGGTCTTAAAAGCCAAATACCTAAATATTGACCTTTTACCTTGGAATGACCTCTGGCCTTCGTAGAATACCCACCGACCCACTAAGTATGTTGACAAAGTATGAGGGCCCAAGGCCAAACTGTCGCGGAGATGTCCGGACAGACAGATGTACAGACAGACCACCGTGCTTTATAGTAAGGAAATGTTATTTTGGATTTATTTATCCCGCTAAGAACCGTTTACGCAATAAATGTAACTACCCCAACGGAATAGTAAATGAAGAATAGAACTGATTAACTTCTATTGTTTGAATGGTCAAAAAAGTGAATGGAAAGGGATAAAAGTTATCGCCCGGTATTGAATTAGTTCAGTGCAATTTTAATTTCATTGATATAATTTTATACATATTTTAATCTAGATATAAATTTATTTCAATTTTAAGCTTGACAATGATGTTATAAAACAAACAATTCTTGAGATGAAAACAAGTAACATTCCACGAAGCCCGATTCACCTCAATAGAATTAAATATGTGTATGCAAATAAGTTCAAATGAATATTTGTATACAAATATTAATATTGGAGATAATAATACTATATTATCCTACACTTAGTGTATTAAATGACTGTACAATGCCATTAATAAATAAATTTGATTCTATAAGCAAAATGAATAGCCGGAGGATATCGCCACGATATACTCTGGAAAACCAATATGAGGAGGGTCACGACATACTTCGCTCTCGCATGCAGATATCAATATCACCTCGGAGATAAAAATGATATTCCTCAATGTTATTCTACAAATGTATATCACACTTACCACAAAAATATATATTCCACATGCTCTCGCAATTGATACAATGATCAATGCAATATTCTCAATTTAAAGTTCATTATATTACAACAATTTGTCAGATATTCGTTTTCTAGATTCTTCATGTGTTTATGGAATATGTAAAATTAGCTCTAATGGATTAAACCCACGAACAATTCTTTTTTAACAAATTGGTCACATAGTAAGTGAATATTATAATTGTCTTCCCAAATCTGGAAAAATGTGCATACCGCTTTTCAATCAAGTAATTTTTTCAAAAAATTAATACCGAAAGAAGTGACAGTTTGTAGCAAAGTCTAATGATGTTTCAAGGTACAGGTTATTCCGAATTATTTTAATTTTTGTGTATTTTAGGATCAAACAATTAAATTATAGAGGTTCTAAGTCTAACGGTAAAAGCGATCATGAAATTGAAGCCGAAGAAACAAACAGAGGAACCATATTTAAAATACTTAACATTTTTGTGACCTTTTTATATTGTTTATCCATTTCAAGTTATATTAATTACTTAACTAATGGAATTAGAAATAAGCGTACATTTAAGGATGTTCCCTGGACGAAGTTGAAAACGATGAACACCAACCCCTAATTTTTCTTTTCAAAATGTGAAGTACATAGCATAACTAAGTGTTTCTGTGAGTTTAAGAAAAAGTTAAATATTCAAAAGTGTGTTTTGGGGTGAAAACCTGATTTTTAACATGGGTTTCAATGAGAAAGTGCCACGCCCACTTTTGTCAAATATTGACACTTTAGAGGCCTCTTGCTCAGAAAAAAGCACACTAACATATGGTTTTTAAAGTTTTAATATTCTTTGTTGCCCGTGAGAATCCCAGAAAACCATTTTTGAGAAAAAGTTAAATACTATTGAATATTTTCCTATCTGACCAGGGAACATCCTTAATTGACCTTAGTCAATAGTTTTGGAGATACTAACATAATTGTCTACAGATCTGAGAAACATTTTTGAACACAAGATGGGACACAAAGTTTCAGACATCTTTTCATGGCCTTTAACAATCTTTTTTGTTTTGAGGCAAACAGTATGGGATACAGTACAAACAGAATAAGCGGTAGATTAGAAATTGAGTCATGCCATATTTTCAAACTTAGAGCATTGGCCCCAAAGAGAACAGTACTCAACGCACGTAAACCCCTATAAGACCAAAACATGACAACGAAAATAACAAATAGCATTATCGCTGACCTCAAGATCTTGAATTCTTTTTTGTAAGCCACCGCCATGCTGTGGTCAACAACTTCTATTTGA